>JASANF010004981.1:0-10922 GCA_030248245.1 Trissonchulus sp. WLG1_4
GGTAAAGTTAGCCTAACTTTACCTGCAGGTAATTTTGAGAATACGGCCCCAGGCTTCACAGGAAGAATGTGTTTGAATGGTTTTAACATGTTTTTTGCACTTTCGATTAACATGCTTTTAACATGTTTTTAACAAATTTTAACATGTTATCAACATGGTTTATCATCTTTTAACATGTTTTTTAATAGTGTTAAAAACATGTTAAAAAGTTTTAACATCAATTTAACACGTTTTTCGCATTAAATTTGCGCAAATTTAACATATTTTTAACATGTGTTAAAAACGTGTTAAATTTATGCTAAAACTTTTAGCATGGATTTAACATCTTTTTTGGATGTTTTCAGAATATGCGAAAAAAAATGCAAAAAAACATGTTAAAATTATGCTAAACTTTTTAGCATACTTTTAGCATGTTTTTAACATATGTTAAAATCATCTTAATTTTGAGTGAATTTGATGCGAAAAACATCTTAAGGGGCGCTCCGGGAATCGGGGGTTACATCGAAAATTGGCAAAAAAGTTGGCAAATGTCAAACTTTACTATACATATATGTGGTATGGCACAAAAGAACACTAGAGGCAAAATTCCAAATCACGTGATCATGTTACGTGACTCCCAGAGCACCAAACGTGAGTAAATTTTCAGCAAACGATAACTCTGCCTATACTTTGCGTATAGTCACACTTTATGTACCAAAATGTAGCTTATGTGCTTTTCTAGTTGAACATTATTTTGGTTTTTAACATTTATGTCGGATTTGCATAAAAAATGTCATTATGTGTTTTCGAAGTCGAACTCTGAGCAATAAAAATCATATAAAAAAATTTCTAAGCTTTATTTTAAAAAACTAAAAAATTATTCAACTGCGCAGAGCCTAAGACTATAATTGTGCAAAATTTTGTAGAAAAATATCTTAGCAGCATTTTATAATCGAATGCCGAATATTTGGTTTCGTATTCACACAGCCTATATTTGGTTTCTTGTGCGATTTTTTTGCACAGAACGCAATAAAATTGTTTTAATTTTTCATTACGACTAATAAAATTTACGTATCGTCTGTTTGGAAAACCTCAAAAAGCGTTGCTGCATTGGCTTACCTGCTGAATTTGTGTAAAAGTCGAATAAAATCAGTAAATTGTCCAATTTTTTCCAAATTTTTTGCTATGGTGATATGCGCGTCAAAACATCAGAAATAGTATTTAGGGCAACTTTTCTTCAAGAATGATAGGTCATTCTGGCTGTTATAAAAAATACGGCCCAAATCCTTGATTCCCGGAGCGCCCCTAATGATGTTAAAATTTTTTAACATGTTTTTAACACTATTCAAAAAACATGTTAAAAGATGTTAAAACCATGTTAATAACATGTTAAAATATGTTAAAAACATGTTAAAAGCATGTTAAGGGGGCGCTCCGGGAATCAAGGATTTGGCCTTTATTTTTTTCTAACGGCAAAATTGACCCATAGTTCTTGAAGAAAAGTTGCTCAGAATTGAATTTGGAGTTTTTTGATATGCATATCGAAAAAAAAAATTTTTCAAAATTTTTGGCATTTTTTAGTTTTTTGACATTTTTCAACAAATTGAGCCGTTAGCGTGCTTACATATTAAAATTTAAAAATAAGAACTCGCCAACTGCTATAAGCTATATTTATTCTTGTGAATTAAACAAAATTAGTCCTATTTACATCCAATTATTGTCAAATTATAGCAAACATCAGCTAGTGGGGCGGCAAAGTACTAACTGAGGCTTTACCTAAGGCTAAGACTTTACCTTTTCATGCCTGAACCTGGAGGCGCTATAGTAGATGGCACCAACATTATGAATACCATATCTGGGTCTATAAAACTTGGCTAGTTAGTTCTAGTCAGTTAATTCTCGAACCTTTTTTACCAATCGTAGATCTTTGTATTTACCAGCCAAATTTTACTTCTACTGCAATACAACAAAATTTATGCTTAGGTAAGCAATGTGAACGTTTGACTTTTTTCATAGCAAAAGTAGTATTTTCTTTATGGCCACATTATGATAATTAATTGCAAATGCATGAAATTCGAGTGCAACTCCAGCAGTCAGCTTTTTGTGCATCAGATACAGCGGATATTGTAGTTTATTTTTAGCATCCAACTATGGCAAGCGCACTGTTGCTGTGTTAATACTCTAGGGTATGTCATGCCTAAGCGATGGTGCAAAATTTTCACAAACTGTCAACTTTGAGCGCTAATAACTCAAAAACGGTGCGTCATAGACCCTTAATCGACTGATTATGTTTTGTTCAATGTTCATCATTTATTTCTCTGTCAACGGGCGGTTTTGCAATCTCTCTATGACGCACGTAGCTCGAGCAATGGTCAAAAAACTAGAGCGTGTCAGAGTCCGGCTACCCAGAGAGTCCCGGCATGAAAATGTTCGTTTACAAAGCGTTCGAAAATCAAAGCTATCGCTGGTTGTCCAAATCCCATATTGACGTTCAAATATAGCCGTTCACTATGCAGCCCGGATTCGGTTCGATTCAATTATCAGTAATTCGCTATAAGAATGCAACTAATTTCCTGTGCTGACCACTATTGCTAAAAATGCAACCTACTCAGATACCTGGAACTTGCTTCGAATCTCAATACTTACGACTATCAGTGAAAATAAAGTGAATGTCAAAACTTATAAAGTTTTACTTTAAAGCAACAAAACATAACCATTAAAAACAAACTTTAAAACAAACATATCGGGTCGATAGATACTCAGAGACTAGAACAGTGTAGCGTGGAAAAACTAAAATCAATGGCATACATACATTTTATGTACACCACCGATTTAGAGCTACTTGCTGCTATTTACTGCTACTGTGCTGAAACGAGAGAGGATCACTTCAACCCGAAATAAAGACGTTAAAGTTTTTTCTACCTGAGCATTTTTTCAGCTATAAATATGAATTATGAAGTTTCTCATACTCTTTCTTACTATGTACCCTTGATTTTATATATAATTTGTGACCAGATTTTAATGTAATTTCACTGAAAGAAGAGACATACGGCTGTAAGTATCAATCTACCCAAAGCCCTGCACATACTTACACATACTGCCAGCAGTAAGAAAGACAACACAAACTAAGAATACGTAATCGGCAAAAAATACCGTAAGTACATAATAGGAAGAGTATGACAAACTTCCTAGTAGCCTCGGGGCTGCGCAATAAGGACCCTTTATGTCGGGTTTTGATGGGTGTTATCTCAAGCCACCCCACCCTCATTTCAGTACACTAGTGAAAAATGTCCACCCTCATTTCAAGACGATTAAGAAAGGTCCTTCACTGATGTAGTCAACTGAGAGGGTACAAACAGGAACTCAGGTTAACCCCCTCGCGCTTCAGTGACAACATTCATGGTCTGGATGTTCACTAAATATTGTACTGGAATGAGGGGTAGTTGGGGGTGCCCCCTCCCTTCGAAATTGAACATAGATGGACTATATTCAGGTCTGAGTTAAACGAAAGCCTCAAGGCATACTAGGAAGTGTCATACTAATCCCATTATACACTCTTTATAACACAAAAAACAACAATGCATGATTATGCGCACTATATACTTACGTTTGTTTGGTATACACAATTATTTTCTTATAAAAAAGTAACAAAAATACAATGCGACAACAAAAATAGTACAATCCGGGCATTGCACGACCTATCAATACTTCCATACAATATGAGTAACACCATTTGATAAACTGAATAAAATTAAATTAAAATTAAACCTTTTTCTAAACAGATGCATTATTGATCCTGATCCAAAAAGCAAAATTTGGCGTTTTAAATCAAAAAATTGTATACTTTTAGGAAAATCAAAATTTGCGAAAAACTTTCAAGTAAAAAAATTAAAATTGGGCCGTAGCAGACACAAGCAAACATATTATTATCACAGCTCAACAATTTTTGAGGTAATATACATCTTCCCAGCGGGAAACCTTTCTCTCCCGTGCCTGGTAAAGTTTTGACCCACCTCCCTTGACCAAATGTTGTACCCAAAATAGACGTTTTTTGACGCATCTTTTTTGACGCTAAAATTATATAAAAACCGGTTAAACATTATTAAAAACGCAATATGTTAGTAAAATATACATGTACATTTCCATGAGATAGTAGTGTCAAGAAAAATAATTCCTCCATATACTCTCACCACCACTCTGCCCATGCCACAAACGAGGGGTATGTATGTCCCCCCAACAACCCATAGCTTACGCTAATGCTACCTGACTCAGTTCTGCGACCAAGAGATTCCGAGGTTTGTCGTGGCGACCTTGCCATGTCAAAAAAGGAGGGGGATTCTTACCGAAAGAAAGACAGCATCATTATCAGAATGACCCAGAGGGGATTTGCACCACCCATCTCCGGATCTGCAGACCAGCGCTTTACCGTTAAGCTCCTGGGCCGATGATGAGCTGTCGTAAATCCCTTTAAGTACTCTAAGGGTCCTACTTACTTCACAGTAGATAAAATCCGGGTTGAAAAACCAAACCACTGGTCCCCCGACTCTCCCACTGCTTTTCTCTTGTTCCAGACAACTCCTCATTTCCCTAAAAATCTGGGACCACATGTGATATGTTAGGTTTACCCCACCACCCCCCAACCACATGTTTGAATAAAATGTGTACCCGTATAGTCTGTAAAAACTTAAACATACATTAAATTAATGTAATTAATTAATGTAAATTTTGCAATAAATAACAAAATACATTTACAATAATTTTCTTGCGCGCAAACCCACAGTTGTACGCATTTATAAACATATAACATAACAAAACGAAAAATACAGAAACAAAAGCAGTATCCGTGGCCATCCATGTTCAACACACTACAGACAAACGGCAGCAAAATCTTTGAGGGTGATACGAGACACCTGAAATTAAAAAATTGCAATATATTACATTAGCAAAAAAGTATAAGGAGAAAAGCAGCGTATCAGGCACTACTAAATCGTTCTGGTTTAGATTTTGACCATACATTGGCGTGGGGGGGTTTCACCCTCATCCCCCAGAAGGCATCTTCAACCCCCCCCCAAACAGTCGCTTCAAATCCCCACCCAGATTGGTTGAAAGATGCTCACGACGGCAAAATCGGTGCTTACGAAGGTAAAATGTGGATCACGAAGATTTTGATTAATGTGTCAACCATTTTCTCTAAGGGCCTTTTCAGAAATTAATATCAACAAGGAATTAGATTAACTAGATTAACTTTAGACCACACTATGGAATTAAATTAAATGCTTTAAAATTACAAATAAATACAGATGAAAAGGTTTAGTCGTTTTACACAGGTTTATAAACTTTCGCGATGGAAGTTTTATAAACTTTCGGGACTTATATGTTGAGTTACTGAAGTCATTCTAGTTAATCTTATCCAGTAAAATTTATTCATGAAAAATCACCTAAGAGACTTGCTTCGTCCAAATGTTTGTCTAAACGTCCCCTATTGGCTAAATTCGATAATTTAAAAATTAGATCAAAGTTGCAATTAAGCCTGTATAATACAACTTAGCTTCAGCAGTGTGTCATCGAATTTTTTCTTAATAAGTAACTAAATTTTTTGCAGCAAGTATTCACTACATACAACTTTTTCTATTTACAATTTTTCTTACGTGTCGAGGGGGTCGCGAAGTGCTTTGGCCCAAATAGGAAGAAATCCATTCGTAGATTAGCTTCGGAAAACACACAGTATACTTCAGTCTCAATTCCTGAAAAATAGCAAAATAAAACTGAAGCCACACTTGGCGCACCAATGAACACGTTGACCCGTGTCCGCCCACACCAAAGATGCACCGGAACAATTGGCGGGGGGGGGGGGGTGGGTGCTTTTGGCTTTGTTTATTTTCCGGCGATAGCCGAAATTTTTGCTATTTTTTACTTCGTTTTGAAGCAGTTTGATCAGAGAGTAAATGGAGGGTTGAGGAGCGACTAATGGTGGTTGATTCCCACCCCTCTGCTGAAGCTCTATGTGCATCTATGGTTCACACACACCATTGTTTTTGTCCCTCTCGTTTAGTACACAACAATTCGAAAAAATTACCTTGTAAAATGTTACAAATATTTTCTCCATGAATTTTTGAATCCAGACTATCGCATTTTCGAAAATGCAGCCAAAACCAATTAGGCAATTTGTTATACCAACTGATTAAATTTTGTTCATTCGTCTGACGCTATGTCTGGAGGAGAAAATGAGCTGACCTTAAGCCTTAACCCTTAAAGCTACGCCTACATTTTAGTACAAATACGAACAATTGAGGGATCTAGAGGATTATCGCCAAGTGATAGCTGCTCAGAAGGGGATGTTATGGCCAGATGCCAACCAATTTTAAAATAAAATAAACATACTGTGTAAAACCTACCTTCCGTATCCAACCACCAAGGCTAGCGTAGACAGTGTAGCGCGCTTCTCTGCCGAACTTGTTCTTAAAAAATCGATCATATGCCCACTTGGTGAATTCTTCTGCCGATTTCTTAGAAACCCTGAAAATATTACGTAATTCTAATTTTTTAAGGGTGGTATCGAGGTCCAGTTCTTGGCCTATTTTTGAATATTATGGTATATATTTATAGATATTTATTTTTAGATAATGCATACAATCAAGAGTACATAATAGGAAGAGTATGACACTCTTCCTATTATGCCTACGGGCGTGCGTCCAATGCGCAGCGCGGAATAGCCCGTTTATGTACGGTTTTGAGGGGGGGGTACTTGACACTTATCCTAAAACCAAAACAAATTAAGTCTATTAGCATAGTCTCCTTGCAGGGTTGGCAAACCGGAGACTAGGCTGCTCTCGGTTTCGGAAGAAAAACCGAGACCTGCCATGACTTTTTTCGATTTTGCATTAAAACAGTGCATTTTCAGCATATCCCAGGCCCATCGGGCAGTGTGCATTATTGTGCAAAATTTTAATTTTTGTGTGCAAAATTTTAAAAAAGTGTGCATTTGCACAGGGTTTTGCACAAAAAAAACCCTGGTTTGAGCTAGAATGGGCTGCCTACTTGCCTATGCGGTTCACTTTTAAAATCTGCTGACCTGCAGTATTAGTGTATTTGTTCATTTTTTCAGACACACCAAACAAAAATGATCACATGTTTGCAATTATATACATAAAGGAAAACATTATTACAAAGTGCATAACTTGCGTAGGACTCGCAAGCTTTGTTGTTCAAGCTATAAGTTAATTTCATGTTTTAACTTACAGTAGCTTCTGAAGCAGGCTTATTATTCATCTCAAGCTTTATCTTCGCGTCACGATTGTCAGTTCGTTCGGCTTTCAGGGTGATTGACGCGCCGGCTGGTAGCCCTATCCGAAGCCCACCAACAATAACCTGAAACTGGCCATTAGTTACTGTCGTGCATACATGTATGAGGGGAGGGGAATGGGGGGGACCCACCAAAATTAAGGGGCCGGGGACAGGGTTTCCGAATTTTGAGCAAAATGGCATTTTTTGGGAAAATTTTAGAAAATTTCGCAAAATGTAGGGATTTTGGTCTATCAGGGGAGGAGCGTCGCCAAAACCCGGCCGGAGAAGCCCCCCTTAGTTCTGACCCCGTTACATGTATGCTGTATGTAGAGAACAATTTTAACAAGGTGTAAATCTGATTTAGTAGGTTTTAACACAGAAATCGATATCGAAAACTGAAATATTACTGAACTATATGCCAAGAATTCAGTTGATTCTCTGATTTTCTTCTGATTCCATAATACCAAAATTAAAGCGCCACAAATGAAACTTTTCAAAATTACCATTTGGTACTAATAATCTAGCAGCAACAGCGGTGTTTGTTAGCTTTGATAACTGTACCTCGGTCATTTCAACCTGTGCAGGACCAGCAGTGTCTTCTTTTTTTACAGATTCGCAAGACATACTAAAACAAACGTATTCATATATATATATATATATATATATATATATATATATATATATATATATGAAGACGTTTATTTTTTATGTCTTGCGAATCTGTAAAAAAAGAAGACAATGATGGTACTGCACAGGTTGAAATGACCGAGGTACAGTTATCAAAGCTAACAAACGCCGCTGTTGCTGCTAGATTATTAGTACCAAATGGTAATTTTGAAAAGTTTCATTTGTGGCGCTTAAATTTTGGTATTATGAGATCAGAAGAAAATCTGAGAATCAACTGAATTCTTGGCATATAGTTCAGTAATATTTCAGTTTTCGATATCGATTTCTGTGTTAAAACCTACTAAATCAGATTTACACCTTGCAAAAATTGTTCTTAACATACAGCATACATGTAACGGGGTCAGAACTAAGGGGGGCTTCTCCGGCCGGGTTTTGGCGACGCTCCTCCCCCTGATAGACCAAAATCCCTACATTTTGCGAAATTTTCTAAAACTTTCCGAAAAATGCCATTTTGCTCAAAATTCGGGAACCCTGTCCCCGGCCCCTTAAGTTTGGTGGGTCCCCCCCATTCCCCTCCCCTCATACAGTGTATGCCACGACACAAGACTAATGGCCAGTTTCAGGTTATTGTTGGTGGGCTTCGGATAGGGCTACCACCCGGCGCGTCAATCACCCTGAAAGCCGAACCAACTGACAATCGTGACGCGAAGATAAAGCTTGAGATGAATAATAAGCCTGCTTCAGAAGCTACTGTAAGTTAAAACATGAAATTAACTTATAGCTTGAACAACAAAGCTTGCGAGTCCTACGCAAGTTATGCACTATGTAATAATGTTTTCCTTTATGTATATAATTGCAAACATGTGATCATTTTTGTTTGGTGTGTCTGAAAAAATGAACAAATACACTGAATACTGCAGGTCAGCAGATTTTAACAGTGAACCGCATAGGCAAGTAGGCAGCCCATTCTAGCTCAAACCAGGGTTTTTTTTGTGCAAAACCCTGTGCAAATGCACACTTTTTTAAAATTTTGCACACAAAAATTAAAATTTTGCACAATAATGCACACTGCCCGAATGGGCCTGGGATATGCTGAAAATGCACTGTTTTAATGCAAAATCGGAAAAAAGTCATGGCAGGTCTCGGTTTTTCTTTCGAAACCGAGAGCAGCCTGGTTTCCGGTTTGCCAACCCTGCAAGGAGACTATGCTAATAGACTTAATTTGTTTTGGTTTTAGGATAAGTGTCAAGTACCCCCCCCCCCCCCCCCCAAAACCGTACATAAACGGGCTATTCCGCGCTGCGCATGTACGCGATGCCGTAGCATAATAGGAAGAGTGTCAGACTCTTCCTATTTATAGACCTCTGATATTATGCATTATCTAAAAATAAATATCTATAAATATATACCATAATATTCAAAAATAGGCCAAGAGACTGGACCTCGCTATACCACCCTTAAAAAATTCAGAAATTACGTAATATTTTCAGGGTTTCTAAGAAATCGGCAGAAGAATTCACCAAGTGGGCATATGATCGATTTTTTGAGAACAAGTTCGGCAGAGAAGCGCGTTACACTTGCTACGCTAGCTTTGGTGGTTGGATACGGAAGGTAGGTTTTACACAGTATGTTTATTTTATTTTAAAATTGGTTGGCATCTGGCCATAGCGTCCCCCTTCTGAGCAGCTATCACTTGGCGATAATCCTCTACATCCCTCAATTGTTCGTATTTGTACTAAAAAATGTAGGCGTAGCTTTAAGGGTTAAGGCTTAAGGTCAGCTCATTTTCTCCTCCAGACATAGCGTCAGACGAATAGAACAAAAATTTAATCAGTTGGTATAACAAATTGCCTAATTGGTTTTGGCTGCATTTTCGAAAATGCGATAGTCTGGATTCAAAAAATTTCATGGAGAAAATATTTGTAACATTTTACAAGGTAATTTTTTCGAATTGTTGTGTGCTAAACGAGAGGGACAAAAACAATGGTGTGTGTGGGTAGATGCACATAGAGCTTCAGCAGAGGGGTGGGAATCAACCACCATTGCGTCGCTCCTCAACCTGTGATCAAACTGCTTCAAAACGAAGTAAAAAATCGCCGAAAATTTTCAGTACCGGAAAATAAACAAAGCCAAAAGCACCCAGCCCCCCCCCCCCCGCGATTGTTGCAGTGCATCTTTCTGTGTAGACGTGGGAGCGGGGGGCGCGGGTCAAACGTGTTCATTGGTGCGCCAACTGAGGCTTCGTTCTATTTTTGCTATTTTACAGGAATTGAAACTGAAGATATACTGTGTGTTTTCCGAAGCTTAATCTACGGAAGAATGGATTTCTTCCTAAATTTGGGCCGAATTTTTCGCGATTTTTTTCCCAATAAATAAAAAGTTGTATATAGTGAACAATTGCTGCTAAAAATTATTTACTTATTAAGAAAAAATGCGATGACACATTGCTCAAGCTAAGTTGTATTATAGAGGCTTAATTGCAACTTCGATCTAATTTTAAATTATCGAATTTTGCCAATAAGGTTTAGTTTGCACACGAACAACTTGACAAAAGCAAGTCTCTTAGGTGACTTTTCATGAATAAAAATTACTGGATAAGATTAACTAGAATGACTTCAGTAACTCAACATATAAGTCCCGAAAGTTTATAAAACTTCCATCGCGAAAGTTTATAAACCTGTGTAAAACGACTAAACCTTTTCATCTGTATTTATTTGTAATTTTAAAGCATTTAATTTAATTCCATAGTGTGGTCTAAAGTTAATCTAGTTAATCTAATTCCTTGTTGATATTAATTTCTGAAAAGGCCCTTGAGGAGAAAATGGTTAGGGTACACATTAATCAAAATCTTCGTGATCCACATTTTACCTTCGTAAGCACCGATTTTGCCGTCGTGAGCATCTTTCAACAATCTGGGTGGGGATTTGAAGCGACTGTTTGAGAGTTGAAGATACCTTCTGGGGGGATAAATTCCCCCACGCCAATGTATGGTCAAAATCGGACCAACGAGACTAGGTAGTGCCTGATAGCAA
>JASANF010004988.1:0-23667 GCA_030248245.1 Trissonchulus sp. WLG1_4
ACTAAGCCTAGACAATGCCTTAAAAATATATTACAGCCATTTTTGGCTTCAAAGCTTTGGCCTACGTTCACTTCCAGAAACACTGAAAATGCAATTTTCAAGGATTCATAGCTTCAGGGGCCGTATTCTCAAAATTACCTGCAGGTAAAGTTAGGCTAACTTTACCCACAGGTAAGGTGAAGGTAAAGTTAATTCTATGGGTAAAGGTAAAGTTAAATTGAAAACACGACTAACGTAGACGGTTGAGGTTAAAAATTTGCACAATACATTAACTTTAGCTGCGAAACAAGATAAAACAGTATCCTGGCCCGAAAATTAAAGGTAACTATAGCTATCACGTTGGCTTTAGTCAATGTTTGAGAATACGACTTTACCTTCACCTTACCTGTGGATAAAGTTAGCCTAACTTTACCTGCGGGTAATTTTGAGAATACGGCCCCAGAAAATCCAAATTATGTGGATAGGGGTTCTATTTAAAAAAATGCTTCCCTCAAGGTACTAATCGGCGGCGGACCGGTGCTCACTCCAGGCAAGTACAGAAAGCCGGAGTAGGCCAACAAAGCTACAACAGAGGACTATTTATTGACTTTTGGGGCATATCCATAAAAGTCGAGATAAAAAGCTCGGCTTTTTAGCCGTAAGAGCCGGGATAATAAGTCGAATATGCTTTCAAGCTCGGATGTAATCCTAGATTTTTGCTGAAGACCGGTTTTTTACCCGAGCTAGATTTTTATGAATACCATAAGATATATATATTCCCTGTTTTTATAACAGCTATTGAGGGAGCTATGACTACTATGAAGCCTAGATCAAAAACCCAGCTTTGTTTGATAAATACGGTAAATTTGGATTTTAAGCCAGACTTGGTACAGGTCTGGATAAAAAGCCTGGCGTACACTTTTATGAATATCGGTCTTAGTGCAGCCAGCTGTTGGTACTGGGGCCGTAGCTCAGAACTTGAGGGTATTTTCAGTCGATCTGGGGGGAGTTAGGCAGTGATTTCGCAAATTTAAAAAGTTTTCAATTCCATTTTCATAAAAAATCATCTAAAAATCCGATACATCCATTTTTAGTTGGCGCTCACCTCCGACACAAACGGCCAGCAAAATGACCAACAGCAAAATCAGTGCCAAAATTAAGCCTTCATCCATCAGCGTCTCCGTAATCTAAAAAACGCATTATATGAACACTGCATTGCTCAATTAACATTCCAGGTCCAGTTTTCCAGTTAAAAGTTTTCAGAAGAATTTTTCGTTGACAACGAGTCACAGGAAAAACAATTTTCAAAAAGTGGCTGAAATGTGACTGAAATCTCAAAAAACCATTTCCTTCATATTTCGATTATATTTCCTCTTTATTTTGAACAATTCTCACTTTCTGTAACATTTCAGACACATTTCTGCTACTTTTCCTTCAATTTTCTGCAACATTTCCTTCAATTAGTGCAACTTTCCGCCACTTTTCGGCTGCTATTTTTTCCGTAACATTTCCTCCACTTTTCGATTCAATTTCTGCCTTATTTCTGACATATTTCGATTATATTTTTTGGTTATTTTTGAATTAGTCACTTCAATTTTTTTGCTAAACAATCTTTTTTCGCTAATTTTTTTATGAATTTATATAGTCTAACTGGTACCGGTATTGGCACAATTGGTGGCACTCCTAGAATCCGGAGGTATATACTTTAAAAGTAATATATAATATATAATTATCACGTGATCTGAAATCTTTCCACGGCTGTTATTTCATGCCATAACGTTTCAAACTTTCGAAAAGTAAAAATGGTTGCTTTATTATCAATATTATCAATAAAACTACCTCCTGATTCCCGGAGTGCCACTACTTCCACCAGTACTGGTAACAGTTAGACTATATATATTAGTAGAGACGGTGCAGATTCGGCGGGGGGGGGAATTCAAACTCACATTTTGTCAATGTAAAAACACGTTTTTATAGGTTTTCGGACGCGCTGAGTTCATTTTTAGCACTTTCCAAGCAAAAAACGTAGATTTACTGCTTTTCGAAAAAAAATCAAATTTTCTCGAAAATCATCATTTTTCGACATTCTGGGGCTAATTTTCGAAAATTTTCACCGATACAGGGGTAATATCAGTCTGAAGTTTGATCATCATAACGTAACGTATAATAATATATTTAATTCAGCTTTGTTTCCAAAATATTCTGCTCATTTATACCAAAAAATGTTAATTTTTTAAACTTATATAATAGGCGAACTATGCAGTTAGTTACTAGTTAGGCGAACTAGTTAAACTGAGCTTACATATCAATTGTTATTGTTTCTTTTTGCATAGACAATAAATTAACTACATTTTCCGACACAAAATAGCATTTTTAGTTAAAAGGAGCATTTGTTAATAATGAAGAATACCATAAAATACGAATTCAAAACGTCACTGCTGCTCAGCATCACGCTGGCGCTGACAGCCAATTTCGGTTCAAAAGCGCAGCTTTATTTATGATTCCACAGTAGCAAATATCCTTTTATTTGATGCAAGCAACTAAGACTAAGCCTTTCCTAACCCAAATACTAAGCCTGAGCCTAAGCACTAAGCCTCAGCCTAAGCACTAAGCCTCAGTTTAAGCACTAAGCCTCAGCCTAAATTCAAGAAAAAACCTGCTAAGAAGCATCAGGAATAACTTTACCGCACTAAAAAACCCCAACTAGCTTCATATTTTGAAAAACTTTGTTTTTATAACCCGGAATTCGTACTAAACCTTACTTGCGCTGTAACGCTTCAATCAGCCTGATCCTGGTAGCTTCAGAAAAAGTTTTGTAACTTTTCAAAGCCTGAACCGATTTGCAAAATTTTTTCAGCATTTAGTAGCTTAGAAGTTGCTCTTTCAATAGTAAACAGCAGGTTTTCATTTGATTCAGTATTTTTAACTAAATCCAAGTTTGCGCAAAAAATTTCATGTAAAGTTTAATTTTTAGACAAAGTTTGATTTCCAGCTAAAGCTTACATCCTACAAACTTCTAACCTAGCCTATTGGAAAGAGCGTTCAATTTTGACCCCCCCCCCGGGTTTGGGGGATATAGGGGGACTCCGGATCATTAGTCGAAAAAATGCCGTTTTTCCGACTTATTCGACCCCTAAGGGTTTTAACACCAATAATTTCACTTTCATATTTTTATTAAAAGATGGGGTAGGAAGCGAAATATGGGCAAAAATAATTTTTCCCCCCCGCCGAATCTTGACCAGTAGGGTGCAGTTGACCAGTAGAGACATTAGCGAGAATAGAAATATCTTTAGGAAAAAATGCATTAAAAAATAACCAAAAGTATGATCGAAATATGTCAGAAATAAGGCAGAAATTGAATTGAAAAGTGGAGGAAATATTACAGAAAAAATAGCAGCCGAAAAGTGGCGGAAAGTTGCACTAATTGTAGGAATTGTTGCAGAAAATTGAAGGAAAAGTAGCAGAAATGTTGCAGAAATGTGTCCGAAATGTTGCAGAAAGTGAGAATTGTTCAAAATAAAGAGGAAATGAAGAGGAAATAAAACCGAAATATGATGGAAATGGTTTTTTGAGATTTCCGTCACATTTCTTCAGTCACTTTTTGAAAAATTTTTTTCCTGTGGAGTCAACTCAAATTTGAAACGGATTCCATGCCTTGCGATAATGGGATCAAATGCGGTTGAGGGAGGAAAATAGTGGACCTATTTTTTAGAGTATAGAACCTTGAGGGAAGCTTTTTTGGATCAAGTGCAGTTGGGGGGGAGGAAATAGTGGACCTATTTTTTGGAGTAGAGTACCTTGAGGGAAGCATTTTTTTAAATAGAACCCCTATCCACATAATTTGGATTTTCTGGGGCCGTATTCTCAAAATTACCCGCAGGTAAAGTTAGGCTAACTTTACCCACAGGTAAAGTGAAGGTAAAGTCGTATTCTCAAACATTGACTAAAGCCAACGTGATAGCCATAGTTACCTTTAATTTTCGGGCCAGGATACTGTTTTATCTTGTTTCGCAGCTAAAGTTAATGTATTGTGCAAATTTTTAACCTCAACCGTCTACGTTAGTCGTGTTTTCAATTTTAACTTTACCTTTACCCATAGAATTAACTTTACCTTCACCTTACCTGTGGGTAAAGTTAGCCTAACTTTACCTGCAGGTAATTTTGAGAATACGGCCCCTGAGCTATGACCCCTTGAAAATTGCATTTTCAGTGTTTCTGGAAGTGAACGTAGGCCAAAGTTCGAAGCCAAAAATGGCTGTAATATATTTTTAAGGCATTGTCTAGGCTTAGTTGGCAGGATTCGCTAGGCTAAGATTGCAGGTTTTTTCTGAAAATTTCGATTTTTTATTGCCTAAGCCTGAGCCTAAGCCTAAGCCTGAACCTAAGCCTAAGCCTAACTAAGCCTAATACTAAGCCTAAGCCCTAAGCCTAAGCCTAAGCCCAAGCCTAAATTAAGGGGGTAGTGTCGCGAAAGCAGTTTTGCTCATAGGCTGTGAAAATAGAACTTTTTGTTTTGAAGTAGTATATGCAATGAGCAGCTAGTCCAACGCTGTATGGTATCAAATAATTACTGCCAGACATCACACTATCAATATGGACAAATATCTTGGACCAATCGTCATTAGTAAGCCAGACATCACACAATTGGGACATAAAAGTTCGGAAAATCAAGCCAGATATCAGATTGGCCAGCTTGTGAAGTACACATCATGTGTGGACGCACAATTTTTTGCGACAAATAAGAAAAAAAAATTGAAGGTTCGTTTTCTTCTGATTTGAAGATAAGCGTCTAGATTTTCCACAATTTATCATTATTGCTGTTATTATTTTACAGTTTAAGTACACCTTCACAGTTCAAACTAGTATTACTCCACAGCCGCTACAGCAATCTGCACTAAATTTTGTGTGCATAAACTACAACATATGTGCTATTAGTCTACGTAAAACAACTAAACCGAAAAGTTGATAAATGTGACTAAAAAATGGAATGCGAATAGGTTTTTTTTTCGTCATTTTTCGGACTTTGAGACATTATTGCAAACTATATGCTGCACCAATTTTGCTGAAACTTGGCAAAATAATTTGCCTTTTGGTAGATTTTTAAGATATAGAAAGAACAATTTCTAACATTTTACTGAACAAGTTTTACAGTCGCGCAAAATCGACTGCTTTCGCGACACTACCCCCTTAAGGGGGCGCTCCGGGAATCGAAGGTTACATCGAAAATTGGCAAAAAAATTGGCAAATGTCAAACTTTACTATACATATATAAAACATGGCACAAAAGAACACTGGAAGCAAAATTTCAAATCAAGTGATCATGTCACGTGACTCCCAGAGCACCAACCGTGAGTGAATTTTTGGCAAACGATAACTCTTCTTATGATTTGCGTATAGTCACACTTTATATACCAAAATGTAGCTTATATGCTTCTCTAGTTGAACATTATTTTGGTTTTTAATATTTATGTCAGGTTTGGATAAAAAATGTCATTATGTGTTTTCGAAGTCGAAATCTGAGCAATAACATTCATATAAAAAAATTTCTAAGCTTTATTTTAAAAAACTAAAAAATTGTTCAACTGCGCAGAGCCTAAGGCTATAATTGTGCAAAATTTTGTAGAAAAATATCTTACCAGCATTTTATAATCGAATGCCGAAAAATTGGTTTTGTATTCACACAGACTATTTTTGAGTCTGCTGCTTTTGAAAATGGTTTCTTGTGCGATTTTTTTGCACAAAACGCAATAAAATTGTTTTAATTTTTAATTACGACTAATAAAATCTACGTATCGTCTGTTTGCAAAACCTCAAAAAGCGTTGATGCACTGGCTTACTTGCTGAATTTGTGTAAAAGTCGAATAAAATCAGTAAATTGTCCAATTTTTTCCATTTTTTTTGCTATGGAGATATGCTCGTCAAAACATCAGAAATAGTATTTTGGGCAACTTTCCTTCAAGATTTATAGGTTTTTTTGGCTGTTTTTAAAAAATACGGCCCAAATCATTGATTCCCGGAGCGCCCCCTTAAGGCCAAGTTTGAATTTGGTTAAAAATTGGACGTTTCTGGCGAATTTGGCTAATTTTTCGGTAGGAAACCGGTCAAAGAGCCTTTTTTTGATTCTAAAAAATTGTAACCAATAATCTGACACCATTTTGACACTACTAGAACGGAAAAAACAAATGCTTCGGAAAAAAATTGCGAAAACGTCTCTCACTGAGGGTTCAAATTTCGGGGGGTCATATCTCAGAAAATCCAAAACATGAAATAGGGGTTTTTGTAGCAAAAATGCTTCCCCCAAGGTGCTCTACTCAAAAAATAGGTCCACTATTCCCCCCCCCCAACTGCATTTAACCCGCTTTTTTTGTATTGAAACCCAGATGCGCAAACTTCGAATTTCTGAGGTATGACCCTTTAAAAATAGCATTTTCAGTGTTTTCTGAAAAAGACGGTGACCGAAATTTGAAATCAAAACTGGCTATATATAATTAAATACTTTTTTGATAGTTTTGAGTGCAGTGCACTATGGTGATGATCTATTTAGGTGAAGCTCCTGCAATGTGGCTTTTGTCCATTGTTTTGAAAACGCGCTAAACATGCATCGTAAGAACAAGTTTTCATGCTCACATGAAAAAATTTAAAAATTTGTTTAGATTTAAAAAAAGTTTTTAAAAATTGTTTAACTTGTTCAGCAAGAAAAAGAGATGACAACGCGTTTTCTGACAAAGCCCCGTCAGAGCAGAATTTTTCTCACACATTTTACATTGCAAAAGTGTAAAATTGGAGAAATATTTTTTAAGTGGTTAAAAAAAAAATTTCTAAACACTTTAAAAAAAACATTTTTTTATTCTTCTTCTTCCTTTAAAATTATAAGTCAACAAAACGACTTACCAAAATACTAAAATGAAGAATCTGTTATTACTTTATTAGAGACAACAAGACGTAAAAGACTCAAAAATTTCCACACCAGGGGCCGTATTCTCAAAATTACCCGCAGGTAAAGTTAGGCTAACTTTATCCACAGGTAAGGTGAAGGTAAAGTTAATTTTGTGGGCAAAGTAAAGTTAAAATTGAAAAGGAAGTTAACGTCGACGGTTTGAGGTTAAAAATTTGCACAATACATACATTGGCTGGAATTCAGAACCTAACACTAACACTAACTTTTTCCTTAAAAGCTAGTGAAACACTTAAACGTGGGTTCAAAACACTTAAAATGTTAGTGTTTCAAGCCCAAATTTAAGTGTTTCACTAACTTTTAAGGGAAAAGTTAGTGTTAGTGTTAGGTTGTGAATTCCAGCCATCACAGGAAAAAGTCTGATTCCAAAAATATTACAAAAAAATTACAAATTTATTACAAACCAATATGTAATAAATTTGTCATTTTTATGTCACATTTTTGTAATTTCACTGTGCAAGTTTGTAATTTTTTTGTAACTTTTCTGTCATTTTTTGTAATAATTTTGTAATTTTTTTGTAATTTTTATGTATTTTTTTTGTAATCTTAGTGCAAGTTTGTAATTTTTTGTAACTTTTTTGTAATTTTCCGTTGAAAACATACACGAAACTTTTGCCCCTGCTCGGCTGGGCAGGGCACTTTTGTAAAGGCCGATTCACACGGTGCGTTTTTGCCGCTGCGATTTTGACGCAAAACGCAAGCCGCAGGGTGTCGCAAGCGAAACGCACCGTCTGAACTAGCTTTGCGGCCTTAGTGCGTCTCGCAGGTCAGTTTGCTGCGTCTTCACTGTTACAAAAAAATGACAAAGTGCTAAGCAAAAACTGTTTAAACCAACACAAACGTAGCATCAAAACGCAATGAAATAGCAGGTCGAATTGCAGTCTGGCGTTTAAAACGCTGCGGCAAATTCAAGACGCAGGCATTCCGCACTAAAAACGCTGCGCCGGTTCAGACATTGCGTTTTGCTTGCGGCAAGCTGCGTTTTGCCGCAGCGGCAAAAACGCTGCGGCAAAATCGCAGTAAAATCGCAGCGTGTGAATCGGCCTTAAGGTGGTAGTGTCGCCAAAGCAGTTTTGCTCATAAGTTGCAAAAAGAGAGCTTTTTGCTTTCAAAATGTACGTTCACTGACAAACTAGTAAAATGCTATGTGGTGTCAAATGAATACTGCCAGACACTAGACTAGGGCCCGTATTCACATACTAAGTGTAACGCTTAAACTTAGTGTTTGCACTTAGTGTTAGCGCTTATAAGCGCTAAGTGTTATTCACTAGGCTTTAAAAGTATGCCCTCATTCATTTAAGTTTAAGTTTAAGTTTAAGTTCGTCCCTCGATTTTAATTAAGTTTAAGTTTAAGTTTAAGTTCTCATTTTGAAAAACAATTAAGTTTAAGTTTAAGTTACGGCCTTGATTTTAATTTAAGTTTAAGTTTAAGTTTTCCAAATTTTAGTAATTTAAGTATTCAAATAAGTTTTTTTCAGTTTTTTGCCATTATGCATGTTTCAATGTTACTATGACACTGTACTTGTCTGTAGATGAACCTGCAACGACCAAGTCAAAGTGTACCTGCCATAGTGGAGAAAAAGTCCTTTCCTCATTTTCTAAAATTACGGTTCAATATATTGAATGACGAATATCGCTTTTTCCTGTTGCGCCACAGCGCAACAGGTATTGTATACTTGGTTTGTATAGAATTTGCAGAATCTGTGAATAAAGAGTGTGTTGACTTACCTGTTAATTTGGGGTAGGTCGAATTTCCAGTGTTAAACAAGCCCGATCTGCGGCAAAACCTTCAGTAAGTATTAACAAGAGTACATAATAGGAAGAGTATGACACTCTCCCTATTATGCCTGGCAGCGCGCGTCCAATGCGGAGCGCGAAATAGCCAGTTTATGTACGGTTTTGAGGGGGGGGTACCCCCCCTCAACTGAAGACACCGTACTCAACTGAGGGGGGGGTACCCCCCCCCCTCAAAACGATACCCCTTCCTCAACTGCGGGGGGGTGCCCCCCCACAGTTCATTACCCCGTCTTCATTTGCGGGGGGGTACCCCCCCCTCATTTCAAGACACTGACAAGGACTTTCGTTGATGTGCTGAGTTGGGGGGGGGGTAGCCCCCCCTCTAGTTCAGCACCCCGTCTTCAGTTGAGGGGGGGGGTACCCCCCTTCAAAACCGTACATAAACTGGCTATTTCGCGCTCCGCATTGGACGCGCGCTGCCAGGCATAATAGGGAGAGTGTCATACTCTTCCTATTATGTACTCTTGGTATTAAGCAACACTTTCAAGTAAGCTGACCAGTGGTTCAGCTAAAACCTGTTGTGCAATTATTTTACTTCAAATTGTGTAATATAAAAGATTGGCGTAGTTTTTCTTTCAGCAAATTGTGTATGCAAAATATTGAAGATGTTTTTCCCCTACAACAAGTTGTGTAAAAATAAGCTATAAGTCTCTCAAACGAAAAAATGATGTACCATAACACCATTCTAATTCACAAGTCATGAGCAGCGTCTTTTGATTAAGGAGTTTATTAAATCTCTAATTTCTTAAATTTCTAGTCTGCAGGTATCTTTCAAAGGAAAAACTAGAACGATATCAATAAAACGCAGCGATCAAATTTGGAAAATGCATCGCGTTCATAGGCTAAGGCCAACATGAAATGCCTTGAATAACCAACGAAAAGTGAAATCTTTAAGATGCATATTTATACCTAGTTTCTGGGAAAATAAATATAAGGCAAAAGACCAACTTATTAAAAACGGCAAATTTACAATAAGTTTAAAACAGTTGCCGAAACCAGGGATCGATCCAGGAACCTTTAGATCTTCAGTCTAACGCACTCCCAACTGTGCTATTTCGGCTTGCTAATAATCGTTAAAGTCAACATGACAACTGGTGCTCTGGGATTACAAGCGTAATATAACATCAACAGCCTTATTAAGATTTTGATTCATCGTTAATCATTTCGTTGATCAATATATATTTTCAGAATTTAAGTTGAAATAAGTTTAGTGTAGCACTGTTTGCTGAGTTATTATTACTGAAAGCTTGAGTCTGATGCATTGTTCCATTTAAATCATTCAGTTATTCAGATTAAATTGTAGGAACCGGTTGGTTCAGACGGCAGCGCTTTGGATTAATAACCTGAGGACAGATGGTTCAATTCCGTTCTTTAATTAACTTTTTTGAAGCTGCAACTTCCACCAAGTTAGCGTTACACAGCAGACATCTGTGTTCTCCTGAGCTACCAGCCTTTCAGTGTAATTTAACACTGTAATTCTAGGTGACACACGCACATACACATTTGAGCTGAAATAAAACATGCATACAGACACATTTCTTGCACAGTTTAGTGTTATAACGCCAAAATTAAAATTAAAGACCTGTTGTGCTGTGGCACAACAGGAATAACACTGGATAGTATCTGGATAGGATAGGAATAACATGGGGTGTATCGGTAACACCAAGGGTCCTTAATATGAATAGTATCTCAGTTTTTTGGCCCCAGCTTGAGGCCGTGGACGCTCTGCACTATTAGGGAAAAGTTTGGTTTACGAACAGTTTGGTAACAGGAACACTTTTATCTTCTTTTGATCGGATTATCTGTTTGGGTGTAGCTTTCTAGCCAAAATTGAATTAGCTCATAAATGCACGTGATCACATCCCACTGACTGAGTTTCAAGCCTATTGGTTGCATATTTGTAAAAATATACCATTTTTTATTAAAATGGTTCGTCAAAATTGTAAACACGGTGAAAAAAGAAGAAATTATCACCGTACTTTACCCCTAGGATTCTTGAGCGGGCAATTAGTTTTTAAAAGAATTTGTACATTATCGTAAAGTAAATTTTATGCACTGTTCACTTATGTCACCTTCTTTTGAAATATCGAAACTTTCTCACTGACATTTTTCCGAAAACCGTCATGTGGCAGAAAATTTTGATGGGTTTCTTAATACGAACGCATGCACTGAGAATTGGCACCCATTCGAGAACAGGGTCTCCTGATAGGAACCCATTACTCTTGGTAAGCACTGTTCGTATTAAGCAACCTTGGCTAGCATCTTTGCTTCCAATTAGGCGACCACCCGTTTTTTTGGAGTGCCTTTTAGCCGCTTAAATTTGGATGAGTTCGTAGTTGGGCGCTTTCCCCTATCTCGCGAAAAAGGCAACAACTGTGGGAAGGTAAAACACTCCTCCACAAGTGAAAACATAGGCCTCATCTAGCTGTAATGGAGAGTCCCACGATTAGGTCTTAAACGTAAGAAGACCCCTCACAAATCAGGGTATGATGATCTCAAATGGCAAGTGCTGCATATAAACAAAAGTAATAAGACATGCCAGACATGCCAGACAAGACAATAAACCAAAAACACGAGCCTGAATGAAAAGCCAGTCATTGACATTTAAGTATAATTTAAGTTTAGCGAAAAATCTCAGAAAAAGAAAAAGCTCAGAAACTGACATTTAAGTATAATTTAAGTTTAAGTTCGAATTTTCAAAAACATTTAAGTTTAAGTTTAAGTTGTCACCTTGAAATTTTGTTTAAGTTTAAGTTTAAGTTCACATGTCAATTTTGAATAAGTTTAAGTTTAAGTTTAAGTTTAGGGGCATACTTTTTTAATTTAAGTTTAAGTTTAAGTATACTTTTTTAAGCCTATTATTCACATACTTAGTGTTTATTTAAGCGCTTAGCAAACACTAACGCTTAACTTAGCGTTTCAATTTTGTATTCACATACTTAAAATTTAGTGTTTGGCTTAGAATTAAGCGCTTAAGTTTAGGGACCTCGGGAGCTCCCTAAGCGCTAAGCGCTTAGTTAGTGGATGGTGTGGGGTAGGGGTGGGGAGAGTGGGGGAGGTTCTTGGCCGCCATGGGAAGGAAGAGCATGCAATTTAGGATATATTAGTAACATTTTCCGACCAATTCGATCCATTTTGCTCGTTTAATTGCCAAAAATAAAAAATGCACTTTGTTGTCCAAAATCGTTTTTTTACATTTTTGAGTAGAGCATCCTAATCGAAGTAATTTTTCTTTAAGAACTTCTATTTGAAAATTTATATTTTTCACGATATGCCCCCTGAAACATGTAGAGCTGATTTTGCATTTCTCAGGAATCCACCTGCTGAAAACATATTTTACAAATTTATAGTTCGAGAAAAATATATATTATTAATAAGAAATAGTAATTTAAATAAATCTATAATCGGATTTATAAATACCAAATGGAAATGCCGATAAATAACGAATTCCGGATCCACATCAAGCAGGGAGCGCACTCCAAGCCAAAGCCAAAACTAAGCACAAAAGTTGCTAAACGCTAAGTTTAGTATAACACTAATTTTTAAGCGTTTATTTTGTGAATAACAGTTTAGTACAAATTAAGCGCTAACACTTAGCAAACGCTTAGCGTTAGTATGTGAATAACTCTTAGTATGTGAATTCGGGCCTAGCAATATCTACCAATGTTTTGATCCAATCACCATCTGTAAGCCAGACACCACACAATAGGGACATGAAAGTTCAAAAAATCAAAACAGATATCAGATTGGCCAGCTTGTGAAGTATATATAATGTTTTGACGCGAAATTTTTTGCGACCAATAAGAAAAATAAAAAATGAAGCTTCGTTTTCCTTTTGATTTCAAAATAAGTGTCTAAATTTTTTACAATTTATCATTATTGCTGTGAGTACTTCACAGTTTACGCACAGTTTCACAGTTCAAACAGGTATTGCTCCACAACCACTCAAACAATTTGCACTAAATTTTGTGTGTATAAACTAGAGCATATGTGCTTTTAGTCTATGTGAAGTATTTAAACAAAAAAGTTTAGAAATGTGACGAAATTATCGAATGTGAATAGGTTTTCAAAACTTCATTTTTCCGACTTTGCGACTTCTCTGCTAACTGGATACTGCATTAATTTCGCTGCAACTTGGCGACAATATTTGCTGTGACACATATTTTCAGAATATATAAAGAACAATGTCTTCTAATTCACTGAAAAAGTTTTACAGTCGCGCAAAATCGACTGCTTTCGCGACACTACCCCCTTAAGCTAGTCCCAGTTGACAATTTTGAATATTCACGATTACTAAATCTACAAATCGGATAAATTCTTGCGTTTTGTTAACAAACATATTATAAAGAAGAAAATTAAATTAGACGACCTACGTGTCGCGCAGCAGTATTTTACAAAAAATGCCTGGATGTGTAATTTCGATTTAAAGCAAGGCTATTACCACGTGCAAATAGCTAACAAGTTTCAAAAATATTTGGGCTTTTCCTGGGTGCTGGGAGGAAAACACCGGTTTTTTCAATTTCAAGTTTTGCCTTTTGGTCTTTCTTTAGGTCCGTTTATCTTTACGAAAATCATTCGAGAGCTGATAAAGAATTGGCGTGGTCAAGGCATAGCCTGCCTAGCTTATTTAGACGACGGTCTTATTATTGCGCCGAGCAAGTGTATCGCTAAAAAATGGTCAGCCATTGTGAGAGCCGATCTCATGGCGTCAGGTTTTGTAACAAACGAAAAGAGCGACTGGCAAGCTTCAATGCGTTTAACCTGGTTGGGCTGCATTATTGATACAGAAAAGTTTGAGTATGAAATTCCGAACCAAAAAATAATAACGACAAAATCACGCATCTCGTTTCTACTATCTCAGACGGGCAGAATCCCTGTTAAAAGTCTAGCTCGGGTTACAGGCACCATTATTTCGCTTTCACTTCCGTTGGGAAAAATTGCCCGACTAATGACTAGGCAATGTTATGCGGTTATAAATGCAGCAAAATTCTGGTCAAGTTACGTAAAAGTATCTGATGATGCAAAAGCCGAGTTAAAATTCTGGTTTCATAATATTGAATATTTAAAACGCGAACCTCTCTGTCGGCTGTCGAAGCCAAGTCGTCTGTTGTTCTCAGATGCGAGTAGCACTGGGGTCGGTATTGTCCTTCATCAGAATGACAACGAATCTACGCTTGTAGCTAGAAAATCGTTTGCCGAAAACGAAGTAAAAGCCAGTAGTACATGGCGAGAACTTGAAGCTATTCTTTATGGTTTAAAAGCGTTTGCACCCTTTTTGTCAAGTAAAATTGTGAAAATTTTTACCGACAATAAAGCCGTAGTTTCAATTGTTTCAGCTGGGAGCGCAAAACCACAATTACAAGAAAAAGCAGTTCGGATTTTTGACTTGTGCTTGGAAAATAAAATGCAAATTGAAGTGGAGTGGATCCCTAGGAATTCAAATCAAGTCGCAGATTACTGGAGTAAAACAGTTGACTTTGATGATTGGTCTATCCATCCGGCTGTTTCGTCATTTTTATTCAAAAAATGGGGGATCCCTTCCATAGACAGATTCGCTGATGAGAAGAACACAGTGGTTAAAAAATTTAACTCCAAATTCTGGGCACCGGGCACATCTCTAGTAGACGCATTTTCGGAGCTTTGGACTAACGATCTAAATTGGCTAGTGCCACCCGTAAAATTAATCGCTAGAACTCTAAAACATTTAGAATTATCGCAAGCTATTGGGATTTTAATTGTTCCTAAATGGACTTCAGCCCCGTTCTGGCCTCTACTGTGGAAAATATGGAAAATAGACAATCGAGTTGTTGACCATTACGAATTTCCAGCTGAAAATTCTGTTTTTGTACGCGGTAGTCAACCTAATTCTGTGTTTGGTCCAGAATTTCCTTCTCCTGTCTTGGCCCTATTGATAGATTTTACTCCCAGAATGCTTTGAACACTTCATATCAACTCCTTGTAAATAAACTGTTGACATGTATTAATTAATGTTGCTTGCTGTGTATTCGTGTATCAATAAAAAGATGGCTTGTTTATTTTCGTATGAGTTTACGAAGTAGAAAATAAGATATGAGCCCCACGGCAGAGCTGGCTTGAGTGTTATCGATGTTCTAACACAACTTCATAGTTTGGCGCGACAAGAGTGAACCCGCAGCGTGGCTCCAGGGTAGGCGGGTTTTTGGGATCTGGAAATCGGAATTTGAACGTATAAAGGAGTCCAGTCAGGATAACAAAAAGTTCCATTCTGGCCAAAGCCTCGCCCAGACACGCCCTGCGACCCATGGAGAACGGAATAACAGCATCCTTGCGCTGTCGAACTATTTCTTCCGTATTGCCGGCCACAGGATCGACCATGAATCGATTCGGATCAAATTCGCCTGGTTGCTCAAAAAACCGCTCGTCCCGCATGATTTCCCAATGATTAATGACAATGGTACATTTGGCAGGAATCTCATAACCTCCCAGCTGCGTTGGGGCCATGTTTTGATGAAACACACCCAGCGGCAAGATGTTGGCTATTCTCTGGGTTTCCTGAATGACAGCGTTGGTGTAGGGCAACTCGTTTCGATCGTCCCAGGTTGGCATTCGACCCAGTTTGTCGATCATTTCTTGGTATGCTCGCTCCTGACACTCTGGGTGGTAGCAAAGGTAGAGCAGACCCCATTGTAATGTGGTGACAGTCGTTTCAAACCCCCCAACAAACAAATCGAACATCGCATTTAGCAGATGGGCCGGCGTGTATGCTTCGGTTTGATTCTGAATTATTTTATTCAGAAACGCGTCGACATAATCTTCATTTGATGCTAAAATATTCAAAAACGATCTTATTCAAAATGTGCAAATCGGGGCTTAACTGTATCGTACTGTCGGCTGAAGGTTATGATTGTGAACGACACATGAGAAAAAATATGCGTCGAGGTTTTGCAGCGTCCCAATGTGCAGCTCATGTTGCAGTGTGAAAATTTCCCTGAGCTGAAAAACACTCAAATGTTTCTGCTTTTCGTCAACTACATGTATACATGTGACACTGTCAAGGTCACATTCATGAATGGATTTTTATGGATTTCACGCGCTCACACTCAAATATCTGAGAGACACTAGCGGCGACCGCTCTGTAGAGCACGTGCTAGAAATCACCACCCACTTGTATGCACTATATAGCTCAATAATTAATTTTTTAATTCACTGAATATAAGAAACTGTTAAAACGTAATGAAGGTTTTAAAATAAACGAGTGGAAAAGGTTTTGAAAAGATAGCGAATAACTGCTGGACAAATTTCAGCAATGTAATTTGCGTTACATAAAATTGTTTCCATAGACCATGACTTCCTTTCACGCCGACTTCACACTAGCACAACCACAAGCACAAGCAAAGACATAAGTACACTGGTTCACACTGGGCAAAACTGCACAAAAACAAGCACAAAGCCTAGTTCAAAACTTAGGACAAGCCCAGCCCATCAGTTCAAGTAAGATTACCCATGACAACTTTAGCAAACAATCAGCTGCAAGATTTTGCAGTCCGACATGCAAATAGTATTGTTATGGTGGAAAAATAAGTTATAAAGTGCTGTTCTGAAGAGTCTTAGACTCTTAGTCGTAGTTGATTGTGTGCGTCTCAAAATATTGATGCAGCTGCAGTGGCTTTCCTTTCAAAATGTTTATCGAAACGAATGGCTTGCAGTCTAAGCATTGCGTGATGAATTCCGCCCAGAAAAGCCCTACTCCACCATGGTTGAACTCGAAGTTACTTATTTTATCACGAAAATCAAACTAAACTGAGCGCATCAGCCCCCAAATTAAGCAGTGAAAACGTTTCACGAAAATCAAACTAAACTGAGCGCATCAGCCCCCAAATTAAGCAGTAAAAACGTTAACTGGCCGGTTTGAGTTGGGAATGCCGTGGTTTGCCCTCACACAACACTTGTCACTACGATACTTTTCCCAACGACACATTCCTATGTAGCACTTGCCCCCAGAGACAGTTGCCCCCTGGAGAAATAAAGTTTTGCATAACTCCCTAAATTTCAGTGGATATTTCGAATCTATTTAATATCAATTCAAAAGAGCTAGATTAACTGTGAGTCAAAGTCAAAGGTTGTGTATGCTTGATCGTTTACAATTGTGAAAGTCATTATTTATCACGATGAACACTGCTACAACAAGAAACGGAAGAAAATTGTATTATCTCTTAGGGTTACCAAAAGCAAATAGCTCCTGGTTGCATGGTTTTTGCCAAAACTATGGATAATCAGATAAGACAAATATTATATTTGTGTAAGTTTTATACTCATACAAACATAAAATTTAATGAACGAAAAATCTGCAAATTCTGTTTATTTTAGTGGCAGTGATGCTGGGGGCGTGTTAGTTAAGTGAGGCATATGATGTAGGAGCCTTACAATCTGCTTGGCTGTAATTGTGCTTTTCTTTGTGCTAATGCTAGTGTGAATCTGGCCTTGATGGTGAAAAAATTTCATAAACAAATATTACAGCAGCGGCGGGTTATGAAATTATTGCTTGTTGCTGAAATAGCTAATGCTATGTGTAGAAATATGATTTTAATTTGAATCGACCTTTAAGTTGTCTAAATTTTGACAACAATGATTATTATGACTTTTACTTGGTTCTCCAGGTTGAAGTTTTGCCGTCTTTTCGTCAATCTGTTCCTGTAAGAATTCATCAATGATTTCTCGTAGTTTCACAGCTTTGCCCAGGCCAAATGAATTGGGCATGATCCAGCGTAGAAGCGGGAAAAATGTCAAAATCGATGCCCGCTGAGCCAAAACGAGGGTATCTCAAATAAAAATTGTCACTAGCTAGTCAACTAGCTGTCTAACTTTTTTTCCAAGATAGTCTTCTACTTATCGTTATGTAACCGACTAACCGAGGTCGGGGCTCATAGATTTGTGCAAACAGATTCAACGTCTCTGAGTTGAATTACAGATCGCACAATGGTTCAATCAATGCGTAATATCAGCTAGTGGATAGCTACTAACTACTAGTGGATAGCTACTAATTGGACAACAGCTCTCGTTACGAATCGTCAGTGTGAACGAATCGTATGAATCGTCTTTGTTTTTGTAGAAATCAGCCAGCTAACCAGGCTCACCTGCAACGGCTTGTTGGTATTTATTGAATCTCGGATCGTCATCGGTGAACGTTTTACCCACTAGCAAACTCATGATGATATTCGCCGTGCAGACCTTTAGTGGTAGGTTCAAATTCACTTTCTGACCTATTTTCTCGGATAAATATTCGGTTAACTTTCCGGTCTAAAAAACAAGTATATATATTTGAATTATTTTACAATGTTTTGTGTTAGTTTTATTCTTTAAAAGAAAAGATTGGCTGAATTGGATTAGCACTTTAAAAAGTCAAAGTAGTTTTTTTATTAGGTATGATACTGACGGTTATGGCAACGGGTCTTGGAAAATAAACAAAGGCGGTTTCACGTACACTAGGTTCATTTTTTGCAGCTTTTTTCCTACCTTTTAGACATCTAAGTTTCAAGTCGTTCAGCGTTCTTAGAATATATATTATATAAGTTCGAAAAATATAAATTTTCATTCGAAAAAAATTAAGTATGGCAAAAGGCAAAAATTTGGCATATTCACTTCGTAGTTAATGCGCTCAGTCATTATGGGCCTGCCAAATCCCAGATCCTTGAGAGTCTGGAGCGAAAATCGACGAAGTTCGCGGTGCTTGTCTCCATCTGAGAACGCAAGACCAAGCTTTCCTTCTGAAAAACAAAATACACATGACAAAAAAGTTTCCAATTCGCTAGCGGTCACAAACATTCGTTACTAAAGAAAGAAACTTCAGCCTCATATATTATGCCAAAAATGGCTTTTCATTTAGGACAAATTTTCGCATTTTTTTGGGAACCATTGTGGCCTTTTCAACGAAATTTCGTTTTTTGCGTTAACGTAGTCTTTTTAAATGAAACATGGTCTGTTAGGACGAAGCTTGCAACCTTATGACCGTATTAGGCCCTGTGTGTCAAGTTAATGAAGCTGTGAGGATTGTTTCGATTTTGGTTTCGTGATGTCGGTCTCCAACAAAAAACAGAATTCTTAATGTTAATTAATTTTATCTGAATAGTTCTGCTGATGCTAATGAAGATCACCTACTGGCCGTTTTCATGAACACTCAATTACCCTGTAAAGTGTATAGGTACCTACGTACGTATACTGCATTAAAGTTGTACCTAATTTGCATATTAAATTGTACTTCTTGATGAGTCATGCAGTACAACTTTTATGCGCGCTCAGCTCATTTGCATATTACACTATCTAATTTGCATATTCTTTTGCGCTATATAAACGCGCACTGTGCATGGATAGTCAGTCTGTTTCTTTCATTGCCATCTTGTGACAGCCTGCTACCTGCTCACCTGCCCTTTCCCTATTAAACCCTGTTACTTATACCTGTCCGCGTCCTTTCTGGCCTATACGCTACATACCCTTATAAAATACGCCTGATACTTAGTCACAGAGCTAACTGGTCCATGTTTCGCCACATTGTAGCAGTTGAGGATCTGCCACTATACAATTTCACTGATTATACGATAGGGATATTGCATTTGCAGGCGGAGATTTGACTTGGAAGGCCTCTCACTATTAGTGGATACTTATTTGTATTCAATCATTATTGACGGACAGCTAAAATGAAGGATGATGACGCGCTGTGGAAAAAAATTAGAATAAAACCTATCATAAACCCTAATCCTAAATTCTAGTTTCCACCTTCAGTGGTTGCAACTTCCAGTCAACTGACTTTGTAGACGATCAAAGACAAAGGTGTATGGTCGGTTGGCAAAATTGTCATTCTGTTTCAGCAGAGCCTCTTTGACCAGTTCGATTGTGTTCAGGCTGATCAGCAGTTCGCTTCCCATAAAAACGTGATAGATGGGCCCGTATTGTTTTCGCCATCTGCTGAAGGCCTTGAATGGCGCGTCGGGCTCGGCATCCAGTAAATTTCCCACGATATGGTAGCCTGTAGGGCCGGGTGGTGCATTTGGGGGCAGTTTGGGCCGGCCGGATACAAAAATTAGGCCCAAAATGAAAATTATGACCAAAATAGCAATAGCAACGATCATTTTGACAAGTTCAGAGCGCTGTAGCAAGATATGGGAGCTATTTTGTTACCCAACAACAATAGGTAAATAATTTTATGATGGTTTTCAATAACCAGTTGCTTGACAAAGACTTTACTTTGACAAAGTTCACGTGTATTCTAATCAAGTTTTGGTGTACTGTTTATACATTACTTAAATATACCATTCCTAGTAAACGAATAAATACAGAGGGGGCTTTTCTGCAAAAAATTGAGTAGTATATACTAACTGAAAAATTAAATGTTCGATCTAGCTATATATATTTTTATTTATATATATATATATATATATATATATATATATATATATATATATATATATATATATATATACCCTTTATCACTATTTTAGTGTTAACATAATAGCACGTTAAAAAACAATTATATATATACTTAGATCAGCTGCTTAAAAATGTGATAAGAAAACGGTTCAAAGATTATTGTGGAATCAGACCAGCTGTTTTTTGTTTAAGGCCGGTTCACGCTCGTCCTTTTCCCTGTCCTTTTGTTCTTTTCTCGTCCTTTTGTCGTCCTTTTCTCGTCCTTTTGTCGTCCTTTTCTCATCCTTTTGGTGTCCTTTTCTCGTCCTTTTGTCGTCCTTTTGTGCGTGTCCTTTTCACTTGTCCTTTCGAAAATTTGAGTCGTCCTTTTTCCCTGTCCTTTTGTACTTTTGTCTTTGTCCTTTTGTCCTTGTCCTTTTGTCTTTTTGTCTTTGTGCTTTTGTGCGGACGTCCGAATGATTTCGTCCTGACGTCCTTTTGAAAATTATTTTTGTCTTTTTGGGGTCGTCCTTTTGTCTTTTTGAGAAGTACAACACTGTTGTACTTTTGAAAGTGTCCTTTTGTCCTTAGCCAATCAGAGTCATTTAAGTTTTTTACCGATGATATTAGCGCCTGCTTAATTTTAACTAAACAATTTTATATTGTTTGATATGGGTGTTTTAGGTATGTCAGGTATATCTTTTTCAAAGTTTTTAGTGCTTAGAGTTTTTTTTTTATGTTACTTAATTCTGTTCTTAATGGTGTTAGCTTTAATTTGCTTTCAAATGTCTTCTGAAAAAAATTTTACTGAAATGTTGATCGAACACAACGGCCTTTCATCTACAACCCGAAAGCGGAAAGCCATTCCAACAGGACTGCACTTAAGAATACGAATATAATACACTTAACAAAACATATGCAAATTAACAAAAATCAAAAACAACAAAAAGTTTCAAAAGACACTGATAGCAAAAAACAAAAAAGGTAAAACAAAAGAACTGGAGCTGATGAAAAACGAGCGCAACTCAAGCCAAACCAGTGTCTCATGGTCACATGACTTCAAACATTTCGTAAATAGTCTTTTTGTCCTGGGAAGATGTCCTTTTATCAATTTTACGAAAGGATGAGCGCAAATCAAAAGTTTCCAAGAAGACAAAAGGACAAGTAAAAAGGACGAGAAAAGGACGACCAAAGGACAAATAGACATTTATAAAAGGACGACAAAAGGACAAAAGGACAGTTTCAAAAGGACGATAAAGGGACAACAGGACAGCTGTAAAAAGACAAAGGAAATTCATCAAAAGGACGTCAAATTTTCTTCAAAAGTACAAAGGACAAAAAGACAAAAATGAAAAAGACGAGCGTGAACCGGCCTTTACGGTCAAAGGTTTTCTTTAACGTTTGCAAACAGTGGAAAAAAAGTACAGCTTTTCCTAAACGCAAACTGTAATGTGCCGCTAAGAATGCATTGAGAATGAATGACTGACACGTTTTTCGGGAAGTTGACAAGTTGTAGAAAAATACATAGGAATTTCACTCACTGTTTAATGGAGGTATGTATATATGTGTTTATGAAATTAAGTGTTCCGCTGCATACCTAATTCTGGTTCTGTAACTGCCACTCAATCTAGTATTTAATAATTTGTGGTTTCTTTATTGACAGATGCACTAAGGTCTGTAGTCGTCAGAGGGGGGACGCCAAAGCATCTGCAAAAATGGTCTTTTAGTGTCATATTTTTAGCGCCATTTTTTGCTCTTTGCACTGGTTTATTTATCTGGTTATGTTTCTTAAGTAATAAGTATTTAACATAGTCATAAGTCAGCTGGCAAAGTTGTCAAAACGTGCCATACGATTATACCCAAGACTGTTCTATCAAGATCAAGAGTATACCAGACACAATCACACATAGCAGACATTTTACAAGTGGTACTACAGTATAATCTTTATAAGGATGTATCTTTTGACTTGTTTATGTACTTGATTTCTCTACGTTTATATACGTTTTGGCATTGAGACATCTGGAAATTGGTGATTCTTGAGAAAATACGTGGCAGGTAGGATGGAAATTTCAATAGGGGGGTCCGGCTCTGGCCTTTAACGTCAAAACCTAAGGTCTCTAAGTCTAAGGCGTTCTATGTTAGTAGGTAATTAGAACAGCGTAACAAAACTTTTTACACGTATTTATATACTTAGGTGAAAATGTTGCCTGTACTCTGCGTTTGAGCTAAGACTGCCTTTTATGCATTCCACTTATGTAATTAAGAAAAGAACAAATTTCAGCTATCAAGAGCAGAGATGCACGGGGGGAATCGGCGAGGGGGGTGCCCGACCCCTGGAGGAAGGGTGTGGGCCCAGTTTTGAACATTTTTTGGCGACAGCCGAAAGTTTTTCACAATTTTTTGATTTTCAACTCATTTTTTGGGGTACTTTTTTAGCCGCAGGCGAAATTTTTTTTCAATTTTTTACGCATTTTTGGGGCACTTTTTGACCATCAGAGGTGGTTACGGGTACGAGGGGGGTGCCGGATGTCTGAGGAGGGGTCCGACCCCCTTGAGGGGGGGGGGGGGTGGATACCCCCCCCGCTCCCCCCCTATGTGTACATGGAGTACATTGATTAGCTGCACAAGCTGTTTCTTGCTAGTGTTCAATGTTTTTTGCTGACATAGAACTCGTCTATTTTCGTCAATTCCGTGTGTGCATTACCCGTTTTTAAGCTGAAATTTTGTTTGTTTTGCAACCGATGGTCCAAAATTTACTTTTTCTTCTTTTTTTGTCATCTTATTTTACGTATTTTAGTGATGATATCGGTGCTCCGTTGAGTCCAGAAATGCAAGAAGTCAGCTGCTATCTTGATCGCGACAATCTCATGCCACCGCAAACCAAGTGGACTCTGGTAGATATCAGTTGTAGCTTGACTTTTTGTGGAAATGTTTCATTTTCGTGCACTCTAGGCTGAATTTCATATAAATGCTGATCTTCAAAGAAGTGTTTTTGGCTAACATTAGCTAAACCGATTTATCAAGAGTACGTAGAAGGTGGGGGCTCAGTGGCGGTGTGACGTTATAGCTGTGCACTGGGGTCGACTAAAGTTTGACCAAAAATTGCTTATTACCTGAGACAAAACTGCTGGCGTGGTTTTTGTGACTTCTCGCTGTACTTTAGATGTCCACAATTTTTTTTCGTAATGAAATCGCGTGTTTCTTTGTTGTGTCAGGCTCCACCAATTTTTGGTCAGACGTGAGTTCCCGATTCAAGTCCCCCCTGACTCCACCCAGGTCTGTTTTTGTCAAATATAGGCAAAATTTCATAGCCTAGGCACTAGGCAGTTGCCAATTTGAACTAGGGACTGACTACCGTATCAAGAGTACATATTCGTGTTCGTAGGAAGTACATAGGAAGAGTAGAAAATTACTCCAGCTGCCTGTCACAAACCGTCGAAATTGGGCAACTTGTTGAACAAAACTGTAGCAAGTCAAAGGCGAGCTGTATTCAAATCGGCTAATCTAATTCTACTAATTTAAGTAAGTAATTGATGTAACATTTAACAACCTGTCTG
>JASANF010004989.1:0-15864 GCA_030248245.1 Trissonchulus sp. WLG1_4
TTTATATTTTTGGCAGAAAATTTTTTTCGAAAGTTTTTATTTCACCAAAATTTCACATCAAACAGTGATATTCTGTCGATTTTTTTCCTAAAACAGCTTTACCGTGGTTGTTTAGTTTATCAGTAAACATAGTATATACACACACAAAAATGTATGTTTATGATTAGGTTTCTTATTTCATATTTTTTTCAAGTCTGTCTGTGTGATTATTATTATATTTTATTCTTTAATCTTTAGTGTGTGGCTGGTCAACTTTGTTATTCTGGCTTGACATACTTAATAATTGTAATATCCAAGTAGTATGAGTTTGGCAAAAAATCAAAAATAAATCTGAAAGTTCAACTAGACGCACTAGTCAGAACTATGTAGTTCGGTAGATGAGAGGGGAAGACTCTACTCCCAACTAAAATTTAGTCCCAGGGGATTGAGTGGGCACAATTCAAAGGGGTGTCACGCCGGAGGCAAAGAATGAAAGAGCGTTACGGCGCGCAGGACTAATTTTTGCGCTAAAAACTTTTTTTATCTTGGGTGTATATATAGTTTAGCAGAACATTGGTAATTCCAATACAAGCTGAGCGATTTTTAACTAAATTCAGCCAAACAGTGTCTGATATTGCTATTTTCTGGCGTGAACAAGGATAAATTGCGTCTGCTTTGGGACAGAGGTCAAAATTTCACAGTATTCAAGTAGACACGGCCCCATACCCACACAAAAGGAGGAAAGAGCCAGGAACGTAACCAACATTGCCGTGATGTAGCTGTTAATTATATATACATAAGGAGTGGATTTCACCACGGTGGTTTTAAAAAACCATGGTTTTACGTACGTCTGCATATAATTTGCACATAATTTCATTACGAAATATAGTCTGATTCGTTACGAATTTCGTGAATTCTCTAAAACCATGGTTTTTGCTCAGTTGAAATTTAAAACCTGCAGCATAGCAGGTTTTTCTTCTGCTTAAGTTTCAACTAAGCAAAAACCATGGTTTAAGAAAATCAACGAAATTCGTAAGGAATCAGGCAATATTTCGTAATGAAATTATGTGCAAATCACGTAAAAACGTACGTAAAACCATGGTTTTTAAAAACCACCGTGGTGAAATCTACCCAAGGTGTCTGACCATGGTCTTGTAAGTTTACCTAAAAACTTATAAAAAGTCATCAAACTAATAGGTGAAAAAATGGCAAAAAATGACCCAAAGTCTCGGTTTTGGCGGTCTCGGAATTTGGTCTCGGTCTAGGTAGTCTCGGTTTCGTAATCTCGGTCTCGGTCTCGGTCTCGGAAAAAAAACCGAGACTTCCATCCCTAATATATACATAATGAATTCGTAACGAATCACCTGATTTTGCACTTACAATTGTTACAATAATTGTTAGTTACAGATGGGCCCTGTTGCTCAAACCAGTTGCAATTTTTAGGGACAACACCCCCCCCCTAAAATTCAGAAAATTCCCGGACAAGCTTCCCTAGACCGAGACCCCGTGTGTGTACATGTATGCCTACGCTGCACTATTGCAATATTCTACTATGGATGAAAACTGGCGTAAGCTAGGTAGGTATTGGTACCTATTAAAGAATCTAAATTGTCAACGTGCTACAACGGGCTCCGATCCGACCTAGGCATAAGACCCGCTATTCGGAGAAAAAAGACGGAGGTCCCTCTATTTTAGACGAAGGACCTGCTATACCAGGCAATTGCCCTCTATTCTAGAAAGAAAATCTTGTGGAAGCAGGAAACCCAGTTTTAGAGGTCTAGTACGGAGTACCGGTTCGCAAACCGTCACGGTTCGCGAGTCAAGCCAACAGTCCCGGTTCGCAAACTTTTTAGTAAGGGTCCAAGTTTTGTCAGGGGCCAAATCGCAAACACATTCTGAGTGGTGATTCGCAAACTCCAATATAGTTTTATCTAACAGGCAGCCAAAGACACAAACACACGCACAAAAACATCATAGAAGATTGACACACAGATTAAGACAAAGGACTTACGTATCATTGTCAAAACATAATTAGACTCCCAAGTTTACTAGGGGGCACCTTTGGCGTTTCATCTTTTCCGAAAGTCCCATTTTTTGGGTCACGTGACCCGGGTCCCATGGGGTCAAGGGGTCACCAAGATGGGGTTGCAAGTACGTAACCACAAGGGGGACCACCCACCAAACCTTACCTGAGACGGAACCGGGTCACCTGGGGCCTATACCTTTACCGGATTAAAGGGTTAATTTTAATCGGACTAAACGGTTTAAAAATTCAGCTTAAAAATGCCATTCCAAAACCTCCAAATTAAGCGGACTTAACTTTTAGCGTGCTGCTTTTTAATCGGACTAAATGGACTTAACTATGCACGCTAATGTTAAGCGTGCATGTTAAATCCGTTTACTCCAGTAGCTGTTTTGGAATGGAGTCAGAGTAAAATTAAGCCGCTGACTTTAACTCGTTTAGTCCGTTTTTTAACCCGATTTGCCATTCCTAAACCTCGGTCTAAAATAAGTCCAGTCCGTTTAATCCGGTAAAGGAATATGCCCCTGGTCATTGGGTCAGTTCGGGTCACTTTCCGGTTCGGGTCACCGGCTCAAGGGTGCTGACCCGGTCTGAAACAGACATGTTAAGACAACAAGAATTTTTTTCCTAAACTTGCATAGTTCCCTTGGTATTTACGTTTTTGTGATTTTATGTATGTGAAATTTGCGCTCACCGAACTCAAGTTATATAGTGGTGCGGAAAAAAAAACCCTATTTTCAACTTTTCGGGTCGTCCTGTGCTCCACATAAATCGGATCCATTAATGCTCGTGGCTGTTATAACGGCCATCTTTCGCCTAACTGTTGCACTAATAAAATGGATTATAACCACTCACGTTTCTGAGTAATGAGTCTCGAAACCTCCGGGAAAAAAAAACGTATGCGGGAAAAAAACCCTAATGCGGGGAAAAAAACCCTATCACTTTTTCTGGTTGTTCTATTAGCAGGGAATATAAACACAATTTCATCGTGTTCTACAACTCTTAGGCTGCAGTATGGACTAAAAAAACCGTTTCTGCGACATCCATGTGACTCACAATGATTCTTCAAAAATCGACCCGTTTTGGCAGAAATGACTTCTGCCCAAATAGGCATTTTTTCCGTATTTAAAAGCATTAAAAACAGATTTTTGCGCTTATTACGTGAGAAACAGCGGACAAACACCGCCCGCGTCTATCATTCTTGGATTTAATTGGTACGCAGCAGCTAAAACCTAAATATTTCAAAAAAATGCCAAATTTTGGTGAAACATCATCAAAACAGGTTTCGTAAGGGGTGTCGGGGTATGGCCCAAAATGACAAAAAACGACGTTTTGCGGCCGAATAAACGGTTTTAATGAACTCTACGCATGTTGTTAGCCCAGATGAACTAACTTTAGTAGCAGCAATGGGTGAGTTTAGCAAAAAAATGCCGCCAAACAAAATAGGGTTTTTTTCCCCGCAATAGGGTTTTTTTTCCCGCACAAACTTTGACCAGTCACTGGTCAACCACAGCGTTTTTCACGGTTTTCGAGCTTCAGAAGTATAGAGGAAAGGTAACTCTCTTGAAAAATGCAAACGGCGTTGGTCAAAAGTAGGGATGTCGCGGATATCCGCATCCGCATCCGCATCCGCGGATGATCCGCAACTTTTTGACATCCGCCTCCGCATCCGCATCCGCAAAAATTTAATGCGGATGTGCGGATGTTGCAGATTCGGTAAAAATTACTAAAAATGTAGAAAATCAGACGGCAGTTTTGATTTTTGTACATGTATATACCAATATTTTTTCTCAAAACGGTGGATTGAAACTTTATTCTAGGCTTTCTCACCTCATTGTTGGTTGCAAATCGCACTTTTCCAAAGTAGGCTTCACGAATATTTGATATTGCGGGCATATTCGAAGTTTTGCATATTTGAGCGAGACTAGTCTACAAACTTGTAAAGCAATAATTGTCAAAACAATATTATCAGATTTCAACTTGCATGCTTTTGTAGATTAGAAAAAATAAACAGAGTACGTATAGTGATTATAAACCAACCTAAACCAAAAGCATCAAGTTGCCAGAGGGTCACGCCGATAGCCTTTGAGTTGGCATAAAGTTAACCAGTAGCGTTTTAAACAAACTGTTGATGGCGGCTCATGGCTTAGAAGATAATGAATGCACAACTTCGATACAAACTGTTTTTTCTAAGTCTCATTCCTTAGTACTTGCATTCATACTTGCTATTTTTAGTACATTATGTATTTTTTGGTGAAAAATTTTTCAAAAATTCGGCTCATAACTTGTTTAGAACGTTTTCTAAAAAGATCCGCATCCGCATCCGCATCCGCGCGGATGTCAGAAGTCAACATCCGCATCCGCATCCGCATCCGCGGATGTCAAAAAAGTCACATCCGCGACATCCCTAGTCAAAAGTGTTTTTGTGAAAAATTATGACAAGTCAAAAATTTGGAAAATTTTGTCACTTTGGAATTTTTCAACATGCAAAATTTTGAAATTTTATAAAAAACGCTACAGGCCTCAAAACTGCACAGAAATTGGTGTGGTAAGTCAGTTTGGGATGCGCTTTCCACCTGCATACTCAAAAAGGTCCTATGTCGTGAGGTTCGGCCAGGAAGCACTAGGGTTTTTTTTCCCCGCAAAACGCGTAGGGTTTTTTCCCCGCACCACTATATATGACTGTGTTCAATGCTTCGAAAATAAACTATTTATCACCAAATTGACCAATAGTCCAAAACGTGAGACCGGTGCCGGGAGCGTTTAGACGTGACAACACTAAAACTTGTTACCAACATTCCGCTCCAACGATTCAGAGCTGTGGCGCAATTTGTTAAAAGCATAAATTTAACTACACAGATCACCATCGCGTGCTAGTGCAAGAAATGGAGCCAACGTTAACTATCCTTAATAGGGATGGGACCGAAAAAAATTTCACCGAATACCGAATATTCGGTTTTTCGTTTTCGGCCGAAAACCGAATACCGAATACCGAAACCGAATAGTTGTCATTTGTCACGCAGATTTCTCAGATTTTAAAATATATAAATAAATATATAAATACTATCTATAGGACCCCGGGGTGGAGTGGGACAGTGTTTTTTGGCGCGAAAAGTTACACCTCCAACTAAAAAGTGTCAGAAACAATGCCGAAAACATGCGACTTTGAGCGATATACACAACATAGGCGCAGATTCGGTTTAGGCGGTAAATGCAAACTCGCATTTTTTCAACGTAGAAACATGTTTTATATGCTATATGAACCATGTATTATAATATTATACAAATAACTATCGTGCCAGTATGCTGTCGAATATACCACCCCCTTCGTGTAATCATCTTTTTGCTTCTTGTAAACCTGGGGTTTTTAAGGCCATAGCTAAGGCCATGGCCTATTTTTTTCCGGATTGGCCTAAATTTTTTCAGCGATTGAAGCCAGCTGGCCTAAACTTTTTCCGCTACCGATGAATAAAAAATTTCTGATACGTCTCCAACTGACCAAATTCGGCCTAAAAATAAAATTTCTATATATTTGTTTCTGTGGGCTCCCGCCCCCAGACCCCTGAAACTTTGTGGCTTTGTGTTCTTTGCTTTAATCTTTCATGAAGGCTTGTCTCTTTTCACCCCGGCAGTTTTAAGTGGGACAGTTATTAAACTGCTTGTGAACTTTGCAAAGTTTACTCGCTTTTTTCCAATTTTCTTGAGTTTTGACGATACTTATAAGCATCCATCAAAAATTCATGCAATTAATATGAGTTGTGTTAAAGTTAAATGTCTCACAAATACTAATTAGAGGTTATTATTTAACATATAATTATACAGTTTTTATGTTTTTTCTGTACGTCTCAGGTCGAAGTGTAGTGCTAATTGAAAGATTAATAAAATGAGTTCTTATTCTAAACGTTCTTTCATTTGGAATTTCCTTGATTTTCTAACTATTCGGTATTCGGCCGAAAATTGACTTTTCGGTACCGAATACCGAATACCCGTTTTTCGGCCGAAAACCGAATACCGAATACCGAATTTTCGGTACATCCCTAATCCTTAATATTTAGAAATGGTGCTCGTCGTAAAAAACTCCATAATAATTGAAGGTTAAAGTTCAATCAACTTTTCAATTTTGACTGTCAAATTTCTACAGTACTGTGCAAAAAAGTTTCCTGTTCGTCGGCGCATGACAAGCTTCATCCTTCGCAAAAAATGACCAAGGTCGGCCGGAAAGTAACAAACAAAAGTTTTTTTAAAAGTGCTCCAAAACACATTCTCAATGGAAAAAAAGTGAAAAATTTTCGTTCGTCACTTTCCGGCCACCGTTCGTCACTTTTCGCGAAAGATAAAGCTCGTCGTACGCCTACTTCGTCGAACTTTTCTACGCACAATACTGTAGGTATGTGAGCGACCATCGATACCTGAAAAGTGGCTATAAAAGCAGCTAATCCAGTATTGAAAAATATTTAACCCCTATTTCGATTTTATTTTGTGTTCATCTTTTATAAGAAGAATACTTACAACTTTTTTGAGGTGAAACCGTTAAAAATGACTAAAAACCTGGTTTCGTGGTCTCCTTTTACGTTTTACTATTTAGTAGCACCCTGTTGAAAACCGGGTCACCGGGTCATCGGGTCACCGGGTCAGGGGGTCACAATTTAGTGACCCGGTTCCATCTCTGAACCTTACCTTATCCACCTAACCTTAGGTATATATATACATATAACGACGTCTGTAATACCCTTGAAAATTGTCGCCTTTTTTGTGCTAACAAGAAAATTGGAAACATACAATGGGTTGCACCCAGGGTTTTTTTTCAAAATCGGCAGTGGCCCGGGGGCTTTATTCAAGGACGTTTTGAATAAAGCCCCCGGGGGTTTTATTCAAGGCGGGGGCTTTATATATTTGTGAGTGGCTTGACAGGGGCTTTATTCGATACAGGGGCATTATTCAAGACAGGGGCTTTATTCGAGGTAATACGGTAGGTACAAGCAAGCAAACCCCTGTACTGCCAGAAATCACGCCACAAGATAGCACAAACCTAGATAATGGCTGCCACTAGGATTGCGTTCCAAATTCAGAACATTATATTCCCCAGATATCACAACACCTTCTAGACATTTTCGGAAATATCTATCAATGCAGGCACATAGATACATGTAGTTAGTCAATTCTAATTGATTTAATGTAGGAGTACTTAGTTAGTCATTACAAAAAGCATTTCTAAGCAACACTTGTTGTAAAATCATTTTTGCAAAATTAAAAATGTCATTTTTGCTACGATAAAACATCTAAGAGTATACATTAAACAGTGTATTAAGCAAATAAATAGTGTACAATGCACCCATATACACATAAACACGCTTTAATACAACAGAAAAGCAAGAAATATTGAGCCACAGGGTTGCAGGGGTCTGGGGGCCTCAACCCCCAGAAAAAAAATTGGGGGAATTTTTTGAGTTAGGCCAAATTTAGTCAATTGGAGACATATTGGAAACTTTTTCCATGGTCCCTCTTTGGCAAAGGGGGGACCCCAGAGCCAAAGGGGGGGGGGCAGGGGCCCGTGGGACCCCCCTAGATCCAGCTTTTGGGGGCTGCCGCCCCCAGACCCCTGCAATCGCTATGATTTTAGGACGTGTTACTGACAACTTTTTCAATGCAAATTCACCGTCAAAATTCTAATAAGCTAAACACTCTGCAGACTGTCGCGCTTTTTAGTTTGCTAGATTGCGTGCGCGTCTCACCTTCCCCCGGTCGTCGACCATCAGTTCAGCCCCCCCTTCGCGAAATCCTGGGTACGGTACTGCTATGCATCGTGTAAAATAACACGTAAAACAACAATAACAACAATCGACACTACTAAAAAATGGTAAATTTTTTCACGCTCGCTATATACCCCCCCCTCGGTCGACATCCAAGGTGGGGGCCCCCTTTTGGAATTTCCTGACTCCGCGCCTGGGCAGTGGCGTATTTAGTGGGAGCGGGGCTGGGTGTGCTGCAGCCCCACAAGAAAAAAGTGAGTACAAAATTTATGCAAAATTTGTACAAAATTTATACAAAAAAGTGCAAAATTTGTACAAAGCTTATACAAACTTGCCAAGATAGAAATACAAAATTTATACATAAAATATACAAACAATATTTTTTGTACATTTTTTGTATAATTTTTGTAGTTTTTTTTGTATAAATTTTGTACTAATTTTTTTCCTGTGCCCCCCCCCCTTTGCGGTCTGAGCACCCCCCTTAGAGGGTCGCAGCCCCCCCCTTTGAGTTGGTGCTGCTGGCTCACGTTGCTCCGCACACCCCCCGCCCCGCACAGGAAAACCAGTCTTCTGAACTGTATCTGAAATTTCTATAAACCAAATGCTGTTCAGATATCTGAATATTATCTGAAAACTGTTGAAATTTTCAGATAAAATTTACAGAAATTTCAGTAGCGCCGCCTTCTTTCTAGCTCTCATTTAAATTTTCACAGAAAGTTAATAAATATCTGTAAATTTATCTGAAACTTATCTGAACAGTTTTACAGAAAAATTATTCTTCGGATCCGTAAATTTTATCAGAATTTTTTCAGATAATACTACTTTTTATATCTGTAAATTTTCGGTGAAAAGTATCTGAAAAGTTTCACGTATGCTTTAGATGCTTTTTATTTCCTTGAAAATAGTGTTTCTAGGGGCAAATTTCGTTATTTTTTTTCACTGCGATATATTAGTTGAAACTTGAAAATCTATTGGGTTTATAAGGGTTTTTGTGTGTTTATTTTGCTTATTCTGCAAATTTAGTTTTCAGCTTACATGTATTTTCAAGCGTGAGATAAGATGTCGTGTTATTGTGTTCGAATAAATGTTTTTTATTCAAATTTTGTCATAAAGTGTGTTAATTTTATCAGCTTTCTTACTTTCTTGGGGGTGGTCACCAGGGTGCTGGGTGGGGGGGGGCTAAATTTGTTTCCCGATGAATTTTTACACAAGGGACCCCCTTTAGAGCAAGGTGAGGCCTACGACAGATTTTTTCGGTTTCCCGTGAAGGCATATATATAGTTTATGAGCTACATAACGAAATATGAAAATGCGGGGTTTTTTCCCCGTCTGCTATACCCCTTCCTTCCATCGGTCTACTAATTTTTGACCCCCTCTCAAAAAAGTAGCAATTTATTTTTACCTGTTTGGCCAAAAAAAGCAAATTTCAACAATTTTTGGCCAAAATTTTGGTAAAATTTCATTAAGATGCCGATTTTTTAAATTTTGGCTGAAACTTTTCAGTCTACCCTGCTTTCTTCTTAGCTCGTGTAACTTGTGTGTATATACAACCCTTGTACTTCACTTCACTGAGTACACAATATTCAGCATTTTACATGTTGTACATACATATGTTGACACAGAACTGAGGCGGGGGGGGGGGCGGGGAAATTCAAACTGATATTTTTTCACCGTGAAAACACGTTTTTATAGGTTTTCGCATGCGCTGAGTTCATTTTTAGCACTTTCCAAGCAAAAAGACGTTGATTATCTTTTAGAAAAAATTCAATTTTTGTCGAAAATCATCGTTTTTCGACATACTGGGGCTAATCATCGAAAATCATGACCAATACAGTCGTAATATCAGCCTGAAGTTTGATCTGCATAAAGCAAATCATAATAGTATTAATATATTTAGAATATTTAATTGTTTGCATATATTTAATTGTTTATATATATTTAATTGTTTGCAACAAGTTTAGCTCATTTATACTAAAACTCTTAAATTGCCCAACTAAAAACGAGGATAAAAATTGCCATAATCTTTGTTTTTTGAACATTTTTGAGTGCGCTATGATGTTTTAAGGCATCGTCTAGACTTAGCTGGCAGGCTTCTGTAGGCTAAGCTGGGAGGATTTTTCCTGAAAATTTCGGTTTTTTTTAGTTTCTAAGCCTGAGCTGTAGCCTTAGCATGATATTCTAAACCTAAGCCCTAAGCCTAGGGCGAAGTTAGAATTTGATTCACAGTTTGACGATGTTTTCTATGCCTCTGGTCAAAAAAAGGAGCGGTGCTTTAGAACGAAAATGAGGAAAAAACAAAGAAGGAGAAATGTGAGTGGGGGAAGGGCAAGCGCGTTGTTTATTTGCAGTGTGGTGATGAGCGAGCGCATTGAATTGCCGTTCACGGCGGAATACGCCAAGAGCAGTCGGGCGGGGTGCAAGGCGTGCGGGAACAGCATCCTCAAGGACACCCTGAGGCTCGGCATCATGGTCCAAAGCCCGCACTTCGACGGACGGGTCAGTTACCTTACTCGTCCACTACTTTATCAGTCTTTATTTTTATAACATTTAGGACTTATATATTTTGAAACGCGACCTTAACTTGTGTAGTCTTGCAATCTTGTCTGATTTAACTCAGTATAACAGTGAAATTTTGGCAAACAACCTTTCTGAGATTTCACCCACTCTTGGAATAATGATAATTTCAGGTGCCCATGTGGTATCACGACAAATGCTTTTGGAAGAAGGCCCGCGTGAAGACGGAAGCTGACATTCACGGCTTCCCCAGTCTGCGCTGGGACGATCAGGAGAGGGTCAAAAATTGCATCGCCGGTTAGTTGAGCAAGTCCAGATAATTCGCTGGGTCATTTGCTGTATTGACCCATATACATATACTGGAGGATTTAACATTTTTTTGGGGTGCCCCTTGAATTATAAGGACCCCCCATGAACGACGAAGAATACCCTAAGCTTTACTAAGTGTTAGAAAAAAGTGCCATTTTTACTTAGGTTTGCTCAGATTTCTTGGACCATCTTCCAAGACTTGTTTGAGCTGATGTCCACGGGGTGGGGTAGGCTCAAACAGTGTTTATAGCTTGCGGGTTGAGTCCACTGTGGACTGGACTCCGTTACCGCCAGCACTGTGTTGCTCATTATTGTTTCAGGCGGTTCGGCAGAGGCTGATGACAAAAAGGGAAAGAAAGGCAAGAAAGGGGCGGATGGTGGCGGCAAGGCGGACATTTTCAAAATGGAATACTCTCCGAACGCGCGGGCCGGTTGTCGAGGCTGTGAAAAGAAAATACAGAAGGTAGACTCAGCTATTTGTTTTAGAAATTTGGATTTTAACTTTTTAACTATCTTTTGACTCACGAGGAAACTTGAATCTTGTGTTAATTTTTTTAGATAATATTAATTTTCCGTTGCTTTGCTAGTTGCTACGTTTTAACGACGTTTAAGACGGCTTTAACGTTTAAGAGAAACTTGACTAATCGCCAGCTTTCACAGACCAGCAAAACGGAAAGCAAAACCACAGCACTATTGCGACCGTTTGTTATGAAGGTGGATTAATTATTGCAGGGCGAAATTCGAATCGGTTTCGAAGAGACGGACGCGCGCTTCGGAATGGTGACCCGGTGGCACCACGCGGACTGCTTCGCCGACAAAAGGGAAGAGCTGGACTTCACTGACTCTGCCGACAAGTATGGCCCAGACTAGTCCAGTAGTCCATATATACTTGTGCTGGGACTGGGAGGGGGCGATACAAGAGAGGTGCCGTAATCCATGTTGGGATAGTTAGCCACCGGAGGGGGGTGCGGAGCAACTTTTCCTCCCATGTTCTCTTCGTGAGCCACTAATTTTGCCGTCGTGAGCTACCTTCAAATATGAAAAACACCCTCACGCCCTGCTATGTGTGAAAACTTACAATTTGGAAGATTTGATTTCTTATCTGGAAAATCTAATTAGTATTACTCAACTACATTTTGACAATCGTTACTGTTTAGGTCTTTGTTCCGTGGAGTACCAAAAAATGCGCCTACGCCCCTGTGCTATAAAAAATTGTTGTTTCAGAATCAGTGGTTTTGGTAGTTTATCGGTGGATGATCAGAAAATGCTTATAAAGAAACTGAAGAAATTGTAAGTTTACATGACGTGTGTATACCAGTAGAGGGGATTGCTGGCATATAAAGGCCTATTCACACGAGGAAGCATGAGCGGGCGCATTCTATAATTAGAATGTTCACACACGTACACTGCTTGCTGATTGTGTGAAACAATGCAGCAAGCAGTATGAAAATTCCAATCATAGAATGCGTCCGCTCATGCTCCATGGTGTGCGCCATGGAGCAAAATGCGCCTTCGTCTAAATAGGTTGTAAACCTTTAATAAAAGTTTGAGACATTTGGTTTCATTCTAGCTTATGGCTTATAAACTTCAGTTCCACACTAGTTGTCTTCGAAGCTGCAGATTTTTGCATAGTAAACAAATGCATGCCGAAACACTGGACAGCAACTTTGGCAAATGAATCTATGGTCTAAGACTCAAGAGCTGCGGTTCAGGTTGCACAAAAACTGCAAATTACAAAATTATGTTTTTGCACAAATTTAGCCATGCTTACACAAGTGGGGCGAGGACCGAAAAAAGTGGGAGGGGGGTCGTGGTTGAGCAGAAGTGAGGACTTACTGCCAAGTCATCCGATTATGTTGTGTTTGAGGAAACGGAAAGCTGAGGCGACGGCCAACGAGGGATCGGAAGCTGGGCCGTCGGACTCCAAGCAGCCAAAGGTGGACGACCAGGAGCAACGGGCACTCAGAGTAGGTTGGGGTGTTGGAGGCAATGAATTCTTCTATTGGCTCAAACGTTCATCAACTTCAGCATGTTTTACGCTCGTGAGCTCTGCTTTTCGGTGTCAGAGCTGTACTAGCAGGTCTAGACTTGTAGACACGTCAGACTACACTGGCCCGTCATAATATGCTAATATCATGTCATAATGGTTGTTCCACGCTGCCTGCTGTCTAATTAGGCTCGATTCATACTTCAATAGGGCATACGGACAAACGGACATAGGGCACACGGACAAAGCAAGTTTTGTCCGTTTTTTCAATTCATACTTTTTAGGGCAAACGGACATTGGGACGTACGGACATACGGATGTACGGGCATACGGACAAAGGTGCGATTCATACTTTTCAGCCGTATGTCCGTTTGTCCGTATGCCCTACAATTTCGGGCAGAGTTGAACTGAATTTAACTTTGCCGGACATACGGACAAAGTGAAATTGTGCCGTTTTATACGGATGAACGGACATACGGCTGAAGGGCAAACGGGCATACGGCTGAACGGACAAAAGTATGAATCAAACGGCCGTTCTGCCGTTCATTTTGTCCAGATGTCCGTTCGTCCGTTTGCCCGTATGTCCCAATGTCCGTATAGAAGTATGAATCGAGCCTAAGACGAACAGAGTCAGAACATAGTACACAAGGCTTCAGCTGAGTAAAACTTGTCGAGGTGTTTTGTTATGGCCATTCATATTTATGCTAATCGACATTGTTATTTTTAGGAGCAGTCAGAGAAATTGTGGACCATTCGAGACAACCTGCAGAAGAATGTGAGCAAGCGAGACATGAGCGAGCTGTTGGAGAGCAACGGACAGGAAGTGCCCTCGGGGGAAAGCAAGGTATCGCCAGCAACCCCTGCCAACCAACGTAGGAGGAGGGGGCTTGGGGGGCCTGTCACCGCTACGTCCAATCACCGCTAGGCAGAGTCGCCGCCAGGCCGAGACATCGCCGCTAGGCCGAAAAGGAATACAAGTTTATTGAGTACGATGTACAATCTGTTGGCAGTAACTACATACAGTATGCATGGTATTACAGTACACGCAATACACTCTGTACTGTATGTGTACTGACGTACTGTACATGTATACATGTACTGTTTTACATAGAATACTGTATATATTTTCCGCGAACACACTTTCGGCCTAACGGTGACTCGGCCTGGTGGCGATTCGGCCTAGCGGCAAACGACTGCTTGCGGGAACTGCACAGACCTGAGTGAGACATGAGCCACCGGTTTTGTGTGTTTTCAGATCCTAGACAGACTGTGCGACATGATGCTGTTCGGTCCGCTGGCGCCGTGCGGGGAGTGCGGGGGAGGGCAACTGGTCTTCAGGTCCGTCATACTAAAGTCTGATTAAAAAAATAGATGCGCCACTAATTGTTTATTGTAGTGACTTCTGCGACTACTTGCTGTACTCTTGATAGTCAAAATCTACTCTTTTCGCAACCAAATCTCATGTTCATTTACTTTAGATTTCACACTAATTTCTTTTATTTTTCTTTTCTTTCTTTAACACTTTAGCTTCAATAAGCAGTGACACCATGACAAACCAACAGTAGTGCATTTGAATTGAATTTGAAGCTCTAAAGATTTGGAGTGCCATACCTAAAATGTGTCTCCCCTTTTTTTCAGCTCCACCCAGAACACCTACCTGTGCACGGGTCAAATCAGCGGCTTCACCAAATGCCAGTTTCAGACACAGAACCCGCCACGAAAGAAATTGGTCATATCGAAAGATTTTCATGAAATTGACTACTTGTAAGTCAGTGGATGAGTGGAGTATATTGGAATGACGAACAACGAACTCATTGAAGTCGTTTAAATAGACCTAGACCTAAATTAGACCAGTTGCGTCAGTTTAAGATAGCCGCAGTCGTCTTCAGAGGAACCACTTCTCATTCAGACATTGTTTGTTTTTGGGATTTATTTTTTATCTTTTACGGGCTAAACAGACTGCGCTAATGGCTGAAAAATTGTATAAATTTACAACCAGGCACCAAAGTTGGAAAACTTTGTGTAACTTTAGACAGTTCAACTTGTTTTGAGAGTCTGGACGTTTTGACTGACTGTTGTCATCGAACTGAACTGATCCACTGATCTGAATGGGTTTTGGATGGTTTTGGTTGGAACATGAGCCGGTCAGATATAAGATACGCAATTCAGGATGCCGTCCCAAATGGCAATAGTCCGAATATGTTTCGGGAAATTAATTAAAAGACTTAGTTTGGGAGTGTTTTTTTTGAGGAAGGGTTTCAAGTGGAAGCCGGGTGTGAAGCGTGTCTTTCCGTCCAACATTCCACAGCCCAGCGCCACAGCCAATTCCGACGCCGCTGCCAAAAAGTAAGTGCACATTTTTGCATGGCAGTGCAGTGCTGTGTCTAGTGTTATCTGGCGTGGAGGTTGTGAGTCTGGGATTAGTCATTGTTCAACTGGCACCCCTGACGCTCCAGGGCTTTGTAACGCAACGCAGATGAGCATTCAGCGCCGCAGCCGAGGGCGGACACGCCAAAGGATATTTATCCGCGGGTTACCTTTACGTTCTTACCTTGGCTACTGTACTCTCTGGTCCACTGTTTGACCTGTGAGTGGTTGGGAAAGCTCTGAACTACTGATTTGGAAAGTAGTACATGAGTAGCACAATCAAACATAGTTTGGTAGGATCAAGAGTACATAATAGTGTCTCACTGTATATAGATGATAGAGTGAGCCACTATGGTATGATTGCTGGAGTGTGTTGTGCCTCAGCGACATCCCGGCAGACAAGCCGTTGACTGGTCTGAAGTTTGTGCTGGCCAAGACGGCCCGGAAGAGTGCGGACTTACAGAAGAGCATTCGGGAGATGGGCGGCGTCGTGGCCAAGAAGGTGGACGACTCTGTGCTCGCCTGCATCGCCACAAAGGGTAGATAGACGCTGGACCCCGAGACAAAAAGAAACACGTGATTTTATTACCAAAAGAATGAATTGAAGGCTTCAAGAGTACAGCGAGGAGTCACTAAAATCACACCACCTGTTTTGTCTCGGGGTTCAGCAGTTTCTGGTCAGACTTTAGTATTTAGTTGGTCTTGGACCATGGTCATTAGCCACCCATAGTTCAGTCTGGGTCAGTAGATTACGATAATTAGTTTACGCAGTTATCACAAACGTGCTTGGTTATATTGGCGTTTTTGTAACTGGTTAAGGGCCTATGCATAAGGTGCAGCAGCGTAGATGGGGAAAATTGTTTCAAAAGTTTTTACCCACTTTTAACTAGGGGTCTCCTCAGTTTTACATGTAAACTTTAAGCGGTAAATTGAAG
>JASANF010004990.1:0-40175 GCA_030248245.1 Trissonchulus sp. WLG1_4
TTGTTGGGTTGAGACAGTTTTACATAAACTAGATTGTCTTGCATAAACTACATAAGCTAGTGTCACTTGTGATCTGATCCTCTAACTCATGTAATAAAGTTTGTCTATACAAGAACTGGCGTGAGATGGCTGCCAGGTGTTAAGTCATAACTTTACAACAGGTTATGGGCCCAGCTGCTGATCCTATGCCAAAGTTGCTGTGACGTGTTCCATATTGACTCTACATATATCCAGATGGCAAAAGAAGAATCTCTGCACAAGATTCAAAAGCTGGACGGGACAAACTATTACGCTTGGAAGTATAGAATGGAACTGATTTTACGTGACAAATGCCTCTGGGATCATGTGACTGGCACTGCCGAACTTAGACACAATGCCACGGCTCGAGAAGCCAGGGAATTTGGCTGTAGAGCTGAAAGAGCCCGAACAACTATTTGTTTATCTCTGGATGATCGTCAGTTGATGCATGTGCGCGGTGCTGAAACTGCCCAAGAAGCGTGGGAAAAGTTGCAAGCGCAATATGAGAGAAAGACACTTTCAAACCGATTGTATCTACGGAGAAAATTCCTGAATCTCTCGATGACTGAAGGTACGAACATGGTTGATCACATTAACAATGCGCGAACTATTGCGGACCAGTTAGCGTCAATAAATGCTCCAGTGTCCGAGGAGGACATGGTGACGACGTTGTTGTCAAGTTTGCCAAAAAGTTTTGATGGACTGATCACTGCTTTGGAAACAAAGTCTCCTGATGAATTAACTCTGGAATTTATTACTGCTCGATTACTCAGTGAAGAAGAAAAGCGTAAAAGTGAACAAGAAAAGCTGAGCGAACAAAGCAAGTCCTCAAATATTGACACTACGTCAGCTCTCATGTCCAAAGTTTCGGTTTCTGATCGTAAGAAATCGTTTGGCGGTGGTAGCATGAATCAGAAGAAGCCTGGTCGATGTCATTTCTGCCACAAGCCAGGACACTGGGCAAGAGATTGCTATCACAAGAAGTCAAAGCAAAACAAACAAGCCAATGTAGCTGAAGGAGCAACGCAGATGCCTTGCAATACAAAAGTAACTGAAACTACCGATATTGAACTTTTGGTTGCAGCGGAATCCGATACTTCAGATTTTTGGTTCATAGATTCCGGTGCTACACAGCATATGACTTTTCACAAAGAATGGTTTAAAGAGTACGCAAGTTTTGCCAAACCAGTCAAAATAAAACTTGGGGATAATCACACGGTCGGCGGATTCGGCAAAGGAACTATTCCGATAAGCTTACACGACGGAACCGATGCCTTGCTGACCGACGTACACTACGTACCTAAACTGACCAAAAACTTGTTCTCGGTCAAGAAAGCTACGTCTAAAGGTTTGACTGTAAAGTTTACAAATACAGATTGCACATTTGAACGGTCTGGCAAAGTCGTGGCCAAAGGCATAATCTCAAATGGAGGACTGTATAAACTTATTTGCACCGTTTGCCTGTTGTGGGTCCATAATGCAGAATGCTGTAATGTAAGTGCAGAAGTTTGGCATAACCGACTGGGGCATTTGAATCAGCATGGAATGACACGTTTGGTGCAAGAAAGTATGACTGCTGATTTGGTAGTACCTAAAAACGAAGTGTTTTGGTGTGCCGGTTGCAAAATTGGAAAAATGACAAGGCGACCGTTTAAAGAAAAAGGTGCTAAAACAAGTCAAAAGCTGGAATTGATCCACTCCGACATTTGTGGACCTATGCAAGTTCAGTCTCACTCCATGAAAAAATACGTGACGACTTTTATCGACGACTTTACCAGATATACATTTGTCTACTTCTTGCGCAGCAAAAGTGAAGTGTTCGACGCGTTTAAAGAGTTTGTAGCCATGGCTGAACGACAAAGTTGCTTGCCTGTTAAAGTTTTGAGGACGGATAATGCGTTGGAATACGTTTCAAACCAATTTCAAAACTACTGCAAAGATAAAGGAATTATTCATCAAACGACAGAGCCGTATACTCCGCAGCATAACGGAGTTGCGGAGCGAATGAACCGAACTATAATTGAAAGTGCACGATGCATGCTGTTGTCAAGTGGTCTACCACGCAGCTACTGGGCTGAATCGGTTGCAACTGCGGTTTATGTACGTAACCGCTGTCCCACCGCAGCTATTCCGAGCAAAACCCCCTACGAAGCACAGACTGGAAGAAAGCCTGTTGTCAGTTACCTCAGGACTCAGGCTGTGAAGGTTTTGTACTTGTGCCAAATGAACTGAGACTCAAGTGGGATCAAAAAAGTATCAAGTGTCGTTTGTTAGGATACGTTGAACCTGGTTACCGCTTGCTGAACGACACTTCAGGACAAATTATTGTTAGTAGAGAAGTATCATTTCTGCCTGAGCTAGTGAGCAAGCTTGAGTCAGTTTCAGATCAACCTGAGCGACACGAGGCAAATTCATTGTTGTGGGAATATCTGAGCCTAAAACGATCAAGGAAGCTTTTAGTGGACCATATTCAAGTCAGTGGAAAGACGCAGCACAGAGTGAGTTCAGGTCACTTTTAGAAACCGGGACTTGGACATTAGTCTCATTACCTGAAAGTAGGCGACCAGTCGATTGCAAATGGATATTTCGGGTGAAATACAAAGCAAATGGAGAAATCGATCGCTTTAAAGCCAGGCTAGTTGCTAGGGGATTCTCCCAGGAATATGGCGTGGATTATGACGAAACATATTCGCCTGTCGTTAAATTTGCATCGATTCGCTGCCTGCTGGCAATATCTGTGCAATTAGACCTGGAAATCCACCAAATGGATGTAAAAACTGCTTTCTTGAATGGGTCACTGAACGAGGAAATCTATATGACACAACCAGAAGGATTCGTTCAGAAAGGAAAGGAACACTTGGTTTGCAAGCTTCAGAAAAGCTTGTATGGCCTGAAGCAGGCACCACGTTGTTGGAATCTCATGTTAAACAACCACTTGACGCAAAATGGTTTCCAAGCGTGCGCTGCTGATTCCTGCCTCTATGTGAAACGAAGCGGGATGGACTGTATTTTTGTGGCTGTCTATGTAGATGATTTAATAATAGCAACCAAAGATACTGTTTTACTGTCAGAAACAAAAAAGTTATTAACCTCTCGGTTCGAAATGACAGACATGGGTCAGTTGCATTACTGTTTGGGGATCGAAATTTTGAGAGACAGAGCGGCTGGAATTATCTCTTTGAGTCAAAGAAAGTACTTGATGAAATTACTAGATACCTTTGGAATGCAGGACTGTAAACCGGCTAGCACTCCACAAGAGATTAGTCGCGACACCCCAAACGAGAAACAAGATACAACAGAGGGCACTGACAGTAATGAAAATCTCGAAAGCAGTCTTTCCATAAAGTATCAAAGTGCAGTCGGCATGCTCTTATACGCAAGCATAACGACCAGACCCGACCTAGCGGAAGCTGTCCGAGCTGCAAGTCAGAACCTAAGTAAGCCAAAACAAAAAGACTGGATTGCAGTCAAAAGAATAATGCGGTACATAAAAGGAACTATATCTTTTGGCGTACAGTACGCAAAGTTATCGTCAAGCATTCTAGAAGGCTATGCTGACGCTAACTGGGCAGGCGACAGAGTTGATAGACGATCTACATCTGGTTACGTTTTTTTTATAAGCGGTGGACCAGTTTCTTGGTGCAGTAAAAAGCAGGCTTGTGTAGCCTTATCTTCAGCAGAGGCTGAATACGTAGCTGCCTGTTTAGCGACGCAAGAAGCAGTATGGCTTCGCCAACTTTTACTCGAATTGGGGCAAGAACTAGTACTGCCGACGACCATTTATGAGGATAACCAAAGCTGTGTGGCCATGTCTCGTAACAGTATTCAACATGGTCGCACAAAGCACATTGGTATCAAATACCATTTCATTAAAGAAAAAGTTGCAAGTCGCGAAGTGGAACTGAAGTATTGCTCCACTGAAAATATGATTGCAGACATTCTCACAAAGGCGCTGCCCCGCGTAAAGTTTAAGAAATTTTCTACAACGCTTATGAAAAATGTATAATTGTAAAACTGGGCGGGTGTGTTGGGTTGAGACAGTTTTACATAAACTAGATTGTCTTGCATAAACTACATAAGCTAGTGTCACTTGTGATCTGATCCTCTAACTCATGTAATAAAGTTTGTCTATACAAGAACTGGCGTGAGATGGCTGCCAGGTGTTAAGTCATAACTTTACAACACCATTGATTACTTTTTTCTCAGCAGCTGAAGTAGACGGCTGGTCATCCGAATCCGAATCTGAATAGGGCACCAAAGTTCGTTTCGGTGAACCAGAATGTTTCTTTTTATAATGCGCACGCATGTTGTCCAACCGTCCAAATGATTTGTTGCATATAGAGCAGTTCACTTTTTCGCCATGTGAACTCCGTTGATGCTTCCTTAATGTGTGTTGATCCTTAAATTCCTTGTTGCACTTGTCACACGACGCCATTCGAAAACACGTCTGCACAGTAGCTTTCAAATTAGTCAAATGACTCATATACTTGAAAAACAGGGTATTTAATATACCAAAAGCTTAAAACAACCAATCAGACTGTCATAATTAAGCAACCAATCAGACTACAGTATTATGACATCCTTTAGATTCTGGTAACCAATCAGATTAGAGCATGGGACGTTAGACAACCAATAAAATTGGTGCTGACGTAGCAGTCGCTGATGTTTCTTAATTGCCAACGGCAAAATAAAAAGTTGTGGTACATGTGTATTGGTGCGCTGCTTGACATAGCAGTGACTCATGTTTTTAGTTGCCTACGGCAATTCAGTCATAGTGGTGTATTTAAAGTTTTGCGCAACAGAAACCAATCATTACACCTGCTGAAACTTAGGGCTAGCATTTTGTACAAATTTTAAGACAGGATTAATCTCCCTCAATCCTTTCGGTACCGAAAATCAGGGCCGGATTAATCTCCCTTAATCCTTTCGGTACCGAAAATCAGTGCCGGATTAATCTCCCTTAATCCTTTCGGTACCGAAAATCAGGGCCGGATTAATCTCCCTTAATCCTTTCGGTACCGAAAATCAGCGCCGGATTAATCTCCCTTAATCCTTTCGGTACCGAAAATCAGGGCCGGATTAATCTCCCTTAATCCTTTCGGTACCGAAAATCAGGGCCGGATTAATCTCCCTTAATCCATTCGGTACCGAAAATCAGGGCCGGATTAATCTCCCTTAATCCTTTCGGTACCGAAAATCAGGGCCGGCCCTGCAGGGCCGGTACCGGTACCAAACCGGGGGCGAAATTGGTACCCTATACTACTACGGACAAAGTGAAATTTTGCCGTTTAGTACGGATGAACGGACATACGGCTGACGGGCAAACGGGCATACGGCTGAACGGACGAAAGTATGAATCAAACGGCCGTTCTGCCGTTCATTTTGTCTGGATGTCCGTTCGTCCGTTTGCCCATATGTCCCAATGCACGTATAGAAATATGAATCGACCATAATGCGCAAAACAGTGACTAGTCGTAACTGTGTTTTCACAACGTTTTCAGACCTCAACAGAACTATAAACTATTTTTTCACATATACAGGATGCATAATATCTGCTCGCATATGTAAAGCATGTATATTTCAGTAACGAAAATGTCTATTGCAACCACAATTTGCTGTTTACTTTTGCTTGCCCTTTTCCCCAATGTTTTGGGCGGAAAAGACTGTTATTCCGCCAGTGGTCGGTTAACCTGTGCAGAAGACCCATCGCTCGCGACCAACGTCAACGTCCAAATGTGGGACAAAGATTGGGGTAAACTTTCAATGCTCCAATTGAGTCGATTCATACTTCAGTACGGCATATACCCAGGTCGTACTTGTCCTTTAGAAAATAGGGACAGGAACAAGGACAAGTTTCGGTCGCCGGTGGTGGATTTACAAAAGATGGCTTTAAGAAAATCTACTGAAGTCGCACAGAATCAGGCGATATTTCGTAATGAACTTATGTGCAAATTATATTAAAACGTACATAGAACCATAGTTAGTAAACGACCACTTTTGTGAAATCACGTAAGGTAATTTTAGGGTGAACGCCCAGATAGACTACAACCCAGATAGAATACAACCCAGATAGACCACAGATTTAGCCAGAATGCCAGATAGACTACACTCATCGAGCTTCATTCTTCCAACCCACATAGAATACAACCCACATAGACTACAACCCAGATAGACCACAGAATTACCCAGATAGACTACAACTAAAACAAACACTTAGTTTTGTACTGGTTGTGTAAACTCATGCATTGTAGCCAAAACAATTGTATCAAAATTATGAGAAATGATACACCTCGGCAATGTCATTACCTACAGTTTAAGCTATGATCGTAAAATTTTAGCAAAGTTTCGCTCAGTTATGCCGTTTGAAAAATAGTGCTCATTTGGCAAAAAATAGAAAATTTCAATCGGTCATAAAAAATTAGAACAAGGCAGCAGGAACATGAAACTTTGTCAAATACAGAGCTTTATAGTAGGCTTCGGTATTTATTAACGAAACTAATCGTAAGTAGAATATACGTCAACTTACAAGATAATAAAGTCATGGAAATTATTCGGAGCGCCACCTTAAATGGTCTCCATACTGTTTTGTTACACTGTTCGTTTAAACACAACGGAACCGATGAGGCACTTAGCCAGTGATCACTGGTCAATTAAAAAGACTGCAATTTACAAATTGCACTGACTTTGAGACATTAGTCTATCTGGTTGATTCGTATTTTCAAGTACTTAGCGTAGTAAACTCAAGGCGTGTTTGATTTAGTTGTAGTCTATCTGGGTAATTCTGTGGTCTATCTGGGTTGTAGTCTATGTGGGCTGTATTCTATGTGGGCTGTATTCTATGTGGGTTGGAAAAATGAAGCTCGTTGGGCGTATCTGGTTAATTCTGGGGTCTATCTGGGTTGTAGTCTATGTGGGTTGTAGTCTTACTGGAAGTACGCCAATTTTAGTGGTGGATTTCACAAAGCTGGTTTTACTAAACCATTGGTTTTACGTACGTTGTGCATGATTTGCACATAATTTCATTACGAAATGTCGTCTGATTTGTTGCGAATTTCGTAAATTTTAGGAGCTTGAATTAAACAATGAGCATTCAGACATTAGAGTTTACGTTTCTGTGAGCATCAGGACAAAACTGTGATTACGACTTTGAAGATTAGTCATTATTGTAGGTTTGAAAGGCAGTGACGATTTTATGGGCGGCACGGTATCAGACGAAAGGGGGCATTTCGACTTTTCTGGCTGCGAAGATGACGGATGGGGGGAACCGGAACCGTACCTGTGGATCGTTCACCGGTGCGGGGTCCCTCCCGGTGCCGAAAGTGCCACCCAAAGACTGGATTTCTCCATGGACTCCCATGGCTTGAACATTGCATTGACCGTTTGAATGATTTTATTGTACGACCGTTTGAATGAATATATTGTACATACCTAATCATTTCTGACTACTTATTAAACGTTTGTGGGATTTTTGTGAACTGTAAGACTTTAATCTGAAAGCTGTTAGTCTAAGGGCTTAGACATAGTCTGGACTGAGTCTGTCTTTATGCATTCCACCTATGTTGAGCAACCGGGCTCATGCAATCATAGCTCGGAACAAAAACCTATTTTAGTAAAGCCTAATTTCTTTACTAGATGCCAGGTTTTCAGTTCATTTTTTTAAAATGCCGTTGTCACGGTGTAAATTTTCCCCGGTGCAAATTTTCCGGGGGGAAAATTTACACCGGGGTAATTTTTCCGGGGGGAAAATTTACACCGTGACACCGTTCCTACTTCCTAAACCTCTGGACTACACAAACTTCGGTTTTGCGCAAATTTTTATTGCCTGGTTCTCGATTACACACTGTTTTTTATTCAGTTAATTCTGAAAATATCTGGTTGGCGTTAAAACAGCAGGGTCGGATCGGCATGAAATCTTTACAACCAATCGTCACTATTCCTAAAATACTTATTCACTATAAATAACCTAGCTGTCAATATTTTCGCACACGGAGACGGAGATCTATTTAGATTATCACTGAAGTTTTCGACAACTTTGTCCAACCTAGAGACAACAATTCAGTTCAACTCTGATAACTTTATTATTTGTACACAACAATATACATCAATAAACAACAGACAGTGTTCACTATTCAGTAGTCACACTGAAGTTTTAGTCACAAAACGTGAATCCAATTTTGAGCACAAAATAATGGCAGTCGTCTTCATGTAGTATTTACTGAACATAGCGACCAAAAAATAAAATTGGAATAATTTTAACTTTGTCATCGCATCAAATGGGTATTGCCATCAAAACTGGCTTCTTTTATCAGTATTCTTTTTATTCCCAGAACTTTGCTTTGTAGCCCTGATCCAAGAAATTTGGGAGTAGAAAATGCCAGGGCGGCAAAGTTCTGAATTTATTGTGCTTGTGCAAGTTTAAAAAAGTCTAAATTAGACGAGTCAGATATAAGCAAGAAGAAAGTTCAGTTTTGATGCTAAAACCTTCAATTTGTTACAATAGCGATTTTTGTAAGACAGCATAAAAAGCATGCACGAGGTAAAAAATTCCAACTCAAAAAAGTGCGGATATTTTTGCTGATCATAGCTGATAAATTTTAAGAATCACCAACTGAATTTCGCACAAATTCAATTTGAAATGGACATATTTCATTCCATTACAATTATTCAGTTCACACATTTAAATGTTTTTCATATGATAATTTTAGGAAATGATGTGAATAAAAAAATAATCCTCCATAAATGCACTTTTACTGAACCTTCGCTCACAAAATAAGACTAAATTATCTTCAAAACTTTTGTTATAAATATCCACATAAAGATCAAATTGAATCAAACTTACAGCAATACAGATAAAAATGTCTTTTGTTAATACTAGGAGGCAAAAAGTTATTGCAAGATAATTTAAACCCTAGTTTATTATTCAATTCAAACGAAATAATTATATTACGCAAATTTCCCTAAAGTTTCAGCAAACAAACCCAAATTCTTAAACTGCAGCTTTTCATTTAGAAAAACAACTACCAGTACTTTCGATCAAGTTTAGTCTAAGTTATATAACAGTCACTTTTTGCCTTTACATCACGTCAGAAAGATATTAAATAATATTACTAATAGTTCTTATGTATACCATTAAAAACACGGCAAGCTTAACACATTAACATCAGTATCTCAACTGTTGTTTATGCTTCAGCATATACCTAAAACAAATATTTTTTAGCATTAAACAGAAGCAAACAACGTAACAACATTTAACGAAAATACGCCCCAAATAGCAAACTAAGTTCCAAACTTCACAAACAAAACTAAATTCACTCTACTTCTTAACATCAAAACTTTTACGTACTCTTGTTACGCTCAACTTTTAACCATAAAAAATAATGCCCACAAATTTAAAAAAAATTCTGGCCAGGAATCGAACCGGCGGGGTTTGGACTGGCAGACAAGCGTGCAACCCACTGACCTATCCAGTATTTCCCAGAATCTGAGCATGGAGGCTCGGTCCAGATGTCGTTTGCTTCGCGACAGAGTGAGCACATTGACGTTCCATTTGGCCACATTGGCGTCTAGCTTCAACTCTTCCCATTTCAAATGAAAAGCCGCCACTAAAAACGACGTACTTTACGCCAGCTCCTATACTTGATGACTTGTAATCTGGCGCTAATTAGGGTCGATTCATACTTACAGCCGTATGTCCGTTCAGCCGACAAAATGACAAAATAATGACGTCACATGCGCTGGCTGATCAACTGAACTAGGCTGCTAGTGATGTCATTCTACAGGCTGAACGGACATACGGCTATAAGTATGAATCGAGCCTCATTCTGAGAGATGTTAAAGAACGTTTGTATGGCAATATATGCTGGAGATGGAGTACACATTACCTAGGGTAACTAAAAATCTACTCTAAGTAGCCAAGTCAAGGTCTAAATCTAAGTAAGTATATACCTAGGGTACATAAAAGTCTGATCTAAAAATAAAAAATGTTTACTTCAACACATTAAGTAAGGTTTAAAAAAGTCAACGAAAGTCTAAGTAGTCTACGTCCAAGTGTAAAATAAGTAGTCCAGTCTGCGTCTAAAGTCAAGTAAGTAGTCTAAAAGTCTAAAGTGTAATCTAAAGTAGTCAATTCTAATTCGAGTCTAGTCCAATATCGTACGTCTGGCAAAAATTTCCACTGGATTTCCGCCCCAGGGCCATCCCTTGAACTGCCACGCGGGCCCTTGCACAAACACAGCCACCACTCTCTCCCTGAAACCAAATTTATATTATACTTTTTATTTCTTTATTATTTATTCAATTAAAAACCAAGCCAAGATTTACATGATCATAATAATGCTGATATGAAGTATTGCAGGGTTCTATTTCAACTCTTTAGAGTCTCCCCGACTGTCTCCATTAGTTTCAGGGTTTTTTGTGCAAAATATGGTGTACTACACATCGGCCGCCTAATATACATATAATTATTTTGCATTAAAATTCTACATCTAAACCAATTATATATAATATAAATACAATTGGTTTTCCAACAAAAATAATTAAAATAGAATAATTCTAATTTAGCAATAAAAGTTAGTGTTTTTTACCAATCTTTGGGGGCAAGTTTCATAGGGTTATCGGTGACCTGATATGGAACGGTGCTGCCACCCTCCTTGCTTCGCTGAATCAGCACTTGATTCTCTCGCTTCATGCCACTCTGCTTTTTCTCATCCGTGGAAACATACCTGAAAATAAATCAAATTGGTATATCTAGCGTCAAAGTGAAAGGATAGCTATTAAAATGACAACTGTCAATCATCTTGTGGCTCATTGTGTTACACGACTAAGCGGACTAGACTAATATTAGTCTTGTCATGTTTACGGGTGAATATTAGCTACAGTGAACAGTATACAGTCGGGTGATTATAAATCAATTTAATCAATATTAGCTACAGTGAACAGTATACAGTCGGGTGATTATAAATCAATTTAACCAATATTAGCTACAGTGAACAGTATACAGTCGGGTGATTATAAATCAATTTAATCAATATTAGCTACAGTGAACAGTATACAGTCGGGTGATTATAAATCAATTTAATCAATATTAGCTACACTGAACAGTATACAGTCGGGTGATTATAAATCAATTTAATCAATATTAGCTACAGTGAACAGTATACAGTCGGGTGATTATAAATCAATTTAATCAATATTAGCTACAGTGAACAGTATACAGTCGGGTGATTATAAATCAATTTAATCTTAAGAATCTGCCTTTTCTACCAATTGGATTCTTAAACGCCGGATAGCGACCACTAGGCCATTATGGCCAGCTGGAAAGAAAAGTTTATTGCTGAAATAATGGATGTCATTGAGATCCAGCCAGTATTGGAATCCACGGAGGACACATTGCGTGACCTGTGTGGTGATGGTATCACCGATGGAATGTCTGTTGCTGAAAAAGATGATCTACTTGGTGCACTTGACGGGGTAGTCAAGGGTTTGAGGGTTCTTCTGCCGCGGCTCGAAAAGCCTCCTATGGCTGATAATCTTGCGAGTGCTTTTCCAATCGAAGCACTGCTGCACAGGTTAGAGGTTAGAGACATTAGAGAGTAATGCTAACGCTGGAAAACAGAGAATCGAACGTCTAGAACGTCAAATGGAGGCTCGATGTAGTGAAATAAGAATCATGCGAAGTACTTATCTGAAAAATGCTGTAATAGAGCCAAGTCGTGAGGCCGCTAGTTGTAAGAATGCACCAAAAACATTTGCTGAGTCCGTCTCCACTAGACCAGACACATTGTCTAATAATAATCAAAGTCACCACCTTCAACCGATAGTTGAAAATTTTAATCCAAGTGTAGCTGAAGTCTCAGAGTAATGGAACATAGTCACAAAGAAAAAAGCTAGAAAAGTTACTGTAGGGAAAGCCACTAATGAGAAGTTGAAAGGTGTCAGTGAAGATGCAGATGTCTTTGTGTATCGACTAACACAGGATTGTAACGAGGATTTGCTGAAAGAGTTCTGTGAAACTAGAAATGTGCCAGTGAGGAGTATAGAACAGGTATCCAATGCTGAGTATCGCCTGAAAAGTTTTCATTTAGTTATTGCTAAGAGCGACAGCGAAACAGTTTTCGATCCACAGTTCTGGCCACAAACAAGAAAGTGCCTTAGATCCTAATCGGAAGCCGGAAGGTAATAACCATACATGGGCGTGGGGGGGGGGGGGGGGGCCCCCCCCCCCCCCCCCCCCCCCCCCCCCCCCAGAGGCGCCCCCCCCCCCCCCAAACACGAGGAGGCGGGGCGGGGGGGAAGGGCACCCCCCCCCCCCCCCCCCCCCCCCCCCCCCCCCCGGTAATAACCCTGGTACCAGCAATGAAGGGTAATAAGATTCAATTTGCCATTGGAACATTAACGGTCTGCGATCAGAACTAGGGGAAATTGAGTGTATTACTAAAAATTGTAGTCCATATGTGCTATGTATTAATGAAACTCGTTTAAGCTCAGCAATACAGAAGAAACAACTAATGATTCCAGGTTATTATTTACTTCGAGATAGAATTTACGGGCAAGGGGGTAGAATCATAGTTTACTACAAATCATCTCTAAATGTAACTAGAAACGCAAAGTTAGAAGTACCTGACGTAGAGGCCCTAATCTTAACTGTCAAAGGAACACGAGGTGATCTTGGTGCTGTAGCCACTTACAGACCACCTAACTTACCAGTGCAACAGTTTTTTGATTCTTTATCACTTGTAACAAGCGGTATTCTTGGTAAAGTTCGTGATATTGTTGTAACGGGAGATTTAAACTGTAACAGTCTCCGCCCCGGGGAAAAAAATTCAAAATGCCTTGTCAATTATTGCAATATGTTTGGTCTACATAACGTTATCTTGGATGTCACAAGGCCATCCTCTAATACCGGAATTGATCTGATTCTCATGACGGATGTCAGTAAATCGTCAAGACATTAAAATAATCCCTAGCGGTGCATCAGATCATTCCATTTGTTTGACTTATTATTGCTGTTCAATTAAAAGACAGCCCCCAGTTAAAGTAACATACCGTAATTTTTTTCCAAACAGCGCAGCCATTATTAAAAATGAACTTGAAGCTGTAAATTGGACAAGTATTTATTACGATAAATCAGATAATTTATGTACTGATGTTAATGAAGTTTATGCGAAATGGAAAAAAATTGTTTGACATTCTAAACCGAAATTCTAAAATTAAGACGAGACTTGTTAAAGCTCACAAGCACCTTTGGCTTGATAAAGAGTTGGAAACAGAGATTAGAAAACGAGATAAACTATCTAAATTAGCGAAATCCGAAGAGAACCGGACTTTATTCAAGCAGCAGCGAAATTATGTTACTAAACTGAAACGAAAGAAAAAACGTCAAAAATTAATCCAAGAAATGGGTCAACCACAGAAACGCAAATTCTATAAAATTGTTCAGCAACTCACGGGATTAGGCAAAAACAATTCACAAGATCAACTTAACCGGATCATTGATGAAAACAGACTAATTACAGATTCAACAAAACTGGCAAATATACTTAATGAATATTTCTCTACATGTGTCCCCGAGCCTCCAATACTTTCAAAAGATCAAATAGACTCTCACCCTAGTATTCAGAAAATCAAGAAACAAAAATTTAATGATTTTAATTTTGATGCTGATGTTCTGCAGTCACTACGACAGCTTGACGATACAAAGGCAACTGGAATTGATATGCTAAGCCCAAAGCTTCTGAAAAAAGTTTGTCTGCCACTTTATATTCCCATCACAGATCTATTTAATCATTTTATTCTTGTTGATAATATACCAAGTGAGTTCAAAATCGCTCTGGTGACCCCTGTTTACAAAAAAGGTGACTCCTGTGATAAGCGTAACTACAGACCCATTTCTGTGCTTCCTGCCATTGCAAAGTTATTCGAATCATTGGTACTGAAGCAAATGAATTAAACCGAAGGATAAGCATGTGTACCTGCAATTAACTGGTCGGTAAGGAACTAGTAACTATATAAAAAGTTTTACATTATACCCGGGCTGCCATTAATCACCGGGCTTCTAAAGCTTACGTTGGACTCGGGTGAGGTGTTAACTAGTCAGAAAAAATGAAAGGCAGCCAACTCAATATAAATTTCAATGCGCTTGTTCTCTAGATCAAGCACACCAAATAGATATATGCTAGTGTTAGTATAGAGATGGGTTAGATGTGATCAACATAGACTATTTCCTAAAAGTTAGTAGTGCATTGCAGGATCTACCAGACCATTACTGGTGCAGGCGACTCATCAGTGGAGCTGCTTACCAGTAATTTATTTTTGAACTTTTTTGAAAAAATTATAAAAAGATGTTAAAAGTGGTTTCGTCGCCTCCTGCCTACTCTCAAGTGTGATTAAGTATTAGTGAAACACATATTTTGAAGTAGTTTGGCGCTACCGATGCTGTATTTGGAATGAACTTGATGTTTGGTACACACTAACGTCAAACGTTCTTTCAATTTGCGTTTACTATATCCTTTATTCAGGAGTTTTGGTATTAGTTTTTTGACGCGTTCAATGAAATCTTCTAGATTGCTGAATAAATTACTAAATCGGTGAATTTCGTTGGAGAAAGTGTTATATGCGCAAGAAGAGGAAATTTTGCCTTCCAGGTGAGGCAAGGATATAGTATCGAAATTAAAATAATCACGTTTGTCATATAATTTGAGATGAATTTATTATTTTCGATGACGATTGTCATGTCTAAAACGTCAGCCGTTTTACTAGAAGTATTGACTTTGTTAAGAGTTAGGCTATCAGGGTAAACATCTTTGTAACAAGTTTCGAAACAGTCGTCATCGTTCAATAATGTAATATCATCTATGTATCAATGTATCGGTATACCCACTGGAGTTTAGAACGTCGGTTGAATTCTTTATTTTTGATAATTTTCTTGATATATTTCAGTTCATACGAGAATAGTACTAAATTAGCAATAAATGGTCCCACGTTGGAACCCATAGGTATACCGATTATTTGTCTTAACAGTATATTTCCGCATGTGAAATAACTATTATCGACAATCCACTTTGTCAAATCCAGCATCTTGTGTTCGTCTATTTCAACACTATAGCCATAGCCATTATAATAGCCATTTTCAACCACTGCTGCCACATGATGTCTTCGGTTTCCGTAAAGGTCATAGCTGCGAATCCGCCTTACTGTATTTGACCGAAACCTGTCGGTTCAATTTAGATAACCAACGAACGACAGGAATCCTTAGTCTAGATCTCTCGAAAGCCTATGATTCTATTTCCCACCAATTGCTCGTGGCCAAACTTCGGGCTTTTGCTATGTCGCCAAGCGCTTTATCGCTTATTTATAACTATCTCTCAAACAGATACCAAGTGGTCAAAGTTGGACAAGCCATGTCTTCAAAACAACTTGTTACCAAAGGAGTTCCACAAGGATCGTTACTATCGCCTATTCTGTTTAATTTATACTATGCAGATATTACCTGGGTCTACCCATCACTAACGCTAATCAAGTATGCAGATGATACAACTGTATTTTGATCTGATGTTCAGCTCCAGCGTTTATGTACTCGCCTATCTCAAGATTATCAACTTATCCACACGTACACGATAGACAATTTTTTAAATATTAACGTAGACAAATTTCAATTTCTACTCTTATGAAAAAGTAATAATGCCAGCTTGCAGATTTTAAACACAACAATCTTTGCTAGTAAAAGTGTTAAGCTACTCGGCTGAACTCTGGACGCCTCTTTAAAAGGAGAACAACAGATCTCATCCATGATCCAAAAGGCAGCAAGCAGTTTAGCACAGCTACGTCAACTCAGGAGAATCTTAAGTCAACAACATCTAGTCAATCTATACAAAACCTACGTTCGATGCCATTTAGAATACGCATCTGTTTTAATGATCGGTATGCATAAGACAAAGACAAACAGACTGGATCGATTTCAAAATATTGCGCTTCGGCAACTGCTGAGGACGCCATGGTATCTGTCTCCTCCCAAAGAAGCAGATGTTGAACAGCTATCAACACGTAGAGAGCTCGGAGCATTATCCTGCGTTTTTCAGCGGTTAAATTTGATCAACCAAAATTTTTTGCATCCCTATTCAACAAGGCGTCAGATCAATACAACATGCGTCAATTCTGTAGGCTAATAAGGCCGAAATGCCGCACCGATTCAATGAGACGCTCTTTCTCAGCCGTGGGTACTGTGCTGTGGAACAACCTTCCAAACTCAACAAAGTCCGTGCAGTCCCTGGAAGAATTGAAACGCGTAGTGAATTGTCAATGACTTCGCAAATTAACGTTAAAATTTAATTTTTAATTTTATGGTCGTGTTTGTTAAATGAGTTATTCCTCCTACAAGTTACGACCTTAAATAAATAAATTAAATTAAATTAAATTACATCTAAATTATTAAAAATGATGAATATGATGAAAATGATTTAAAATTATTAAAATAAGTCAACTGTCATGACATTGAAAGGATATCAGTATGCTTGCTTATCTCTTTGATAGCTTTAGGAATTGCATTTCTAAGCAAAAAACCTCTAACTGCTAAGTCATACTAAATTAAACTGGTTGGGTCAGGTAAAGAAATGACTCAATAGAAAACTGACATAATATAAGAAAACATGGTTTTGACGAAGCAGAAATAGTAATATTTCTACAACGGAACATGTCTTTAGTTTCGAGCTTAGGAGTTTAGGTTGAAAGTCTAAAAGCGCTACGCTTATAGGGGGTAGGATAGTTATAAATTTCCCTCCGAAATCTACAAACATTAAACCAAAAAAAATCAAAACAGTCTCACTTCAAATCCTGTAACAAATCTCTGCAATTAAATATGGTAATTAGGGAGGTGAGGGCGGATGGTATCACAATTATCGGGGTTCGGGAGGCTCGTTTTTGGGGACGACCGCCCCCGGCCCCATGAACGACATCAGCTGAGCTGGGGAGGGTAATTTCGGGCGCCACTGCGGCTTTAGGCTTAGCCCCCTCGGTAATGGACTTCAGGGTGATGCCGTGATACGTGCCCAGGGTGTCAATTTTGAATTCGCCCGTTTCTGAAAAAAAAAGAAAAACTGAGTCTGGGTCAAAAGCTTAATAGTAGAGAAGATTTTGGTCTGAATACAACCTCCACTCTGATGAAAGCTGCAGCTAGCTGAAAGAGCTTTTATACGTACTTTTCCTCCACAAATAACTTTTACTTTCACAAATTGTTTAACTGTCGTTCACTTTCAGTGAGTTACAGACAGGATGTGAATCGTACAAATAGGCATGCACTCACAAAAGTTTTTCAGTTTAGACTCAGTCTAAGCCGAACACGTGATCGTATGAAGCATACACTAAAATTCTCATTACAATGTTCTAATTAGTTCGATCAGGATTTAAATATATACATCATTAAATAGATCGACCATCAATTAATGTTTCTCCACAACGTCACAATAAAAGCAATCGTTTCATATCCTGGACAGCCCAGAAAAAACTTATTCCACAAACCTTTGCTTTTCAAAGCTTCCTGCGCGTATCGATTATAAGCTGTGGTCTGTTGAGGTCGACTCTGAAACAGATTACATAGAAACATTAAATGGACTGAATCTGAAAGCAGTCAGCATTATAAGCTCTGGGACACAATATTGCATTTTTTCACAATTTTTTAACCACAACTTTTAACATAGTGAATCAAATGATTAAAAAAGTAAAAAACTTCTAGATAAGATGCAATTTGAGCTACCTTCATAGCAGAGGGCGAATTCCCATGCATTCGTTGGCTGCCACGATTTTCCTCACGAATTTTCATCTGCTGAAGAATGGGCTGGATGGTTTTCAACAGATTCTAAAAATAAATAAACAAAAATAAGAGCTTAATAACTATACTAAATCCAGTATCAGTAAAAAAATGAGAAATGCATGTTCAGCAACGAAGTATCAAATTATCAGCAAAAAATGGGATTCAATATAGCTAGGGCTATGCACTGGCCACTATAAATTCCACTAAACTACCAGCGGGCACACGCTACGTCAAGATCCTAAAGTATAAATACTAGATAGTAAACAGAACATAAATAGATACTAAATAATATAAATAATATACTAATAGAATACTAAATCATTTGATTCTGACTCTAAAAATACTATTTAAAAAAACCACGACCCCAGTGGCTCAGTACCCAGCTTTACTTTAGACACAGCTTCTAGGCACGTGGTCCGCGTGCGCCACTCGCGTTCTTTGGCCAGAATGTCACGTGACACGTCGATTTCCAAATCTCCAATATCCCAAATCCGACTGGACCCCTCGCCCCGCCCTCGCGATAGTTCCTCTTCGGTTGGCTGAATGGTGCCCCGCTTACGGGCCAAAATTTTATTCTTAATCGCTTGAATTTTGTCCGCTGTCAGCTGATCTGAGAGATCTCTGAAAAACAGTTTCAAAAAACATTATTTTAAGGGTCTAAACTACAAAGAATAGATTAATTTAAATTTACTTAAATTTAATATATAACCATATTATATGTTTGCAAATTTTGCAAAATTTGGGGTATTTGTGGTCATTAATGGGGAGGGAGGATACCCAAAATTGGGCAAAATCGATAAAAAATGGCGCTTTTTTCAAAAAATGTCAACAAAATTTTGCAAAATTTTTGGTCATTCAGTGGGGGGAGGGTACCCAAAATTTGAAATCTGAAAATCTGAAAAACTGTAAAGCAATCATATTTTGTCATCTAGACATCTAAATAGGCCATCAAATCCTACCGAATATTATCAATTTTCGGAGCAGCAGCTGAGATTGAGGGCGCATCCAGGATAGAAGCAAGTCGTTCTTTTTCACGTTGCATTTCTTCCATATCCTAAAACAGATAATATACATATTGCTTAAAAAACATAAAACACAAACAACATTCAAAAACCTTTGGCTACAAAATATCTATACAACACTCGCTTACAAATGATTTCACTCAAGCAGCTAAAATTTTTAGACAAATTATATACTTACTTGTGATTATCAATATGAAAAGTATGTATATAATCAAATATATAATCAGACTCTAATAAGATAAAGAGACTGAACTAGTTCGAATCCGTTGTGTCTCTCGATTCATTCATTCTTCCGCACAGACAACAACAAACTTTGGACAGCTGCTCTGACTAATTGATGATTATTATTACTATTCAATTATTGTTGTGCGCACTAAACTAGTCATGGATTACAAGATTGCTAGTGATGAAAGGCAGGACAGTTTTCGTGCTAAAGCTTAGACAGAGACAAGGATACGCACGAGTATAACTCTGGCTCTCTCTACTGGCAATAATTTTCACAAAATATGCTCCGAAAACTTGAAAGAAAATAAATTAACTATAAAACTATAATAGAACTATAACTCAATCAAGCTTAAGTTCAAGGTTCAAAAGTTACACAAACAGATTGAAAAAATGTTGCTGTCTACCTCGATCCGTGGTCGTTTCGGTGGCTCTGAATTGGCGTCATGATCTGCCACTCGTTTCACCTGCACTGGCAGCTCAAGCGGGGCACTTTTATCAATGGAATCAGAATTGGACGTTTCTCCATTCAGGTAGCTCAGCAAATCCTACATACCACAAATTACCTGAGTATATATATAATATATACATAATATGCACGGGATCTCGTCTAAAGGGGACTCGTTCATACGTGTGTGAAACAAGAGCAAATAAAATCGCGAAACTTCAATTTTAATTTAAATCCCCATTGCAAAAAACATACAAGATTAAAGATGTTAGTAGTGTACTACGTCTGTACAGTAAGTGTTGTATAGTTACTGAAGGTACTACAGTTATGATTACTATACAGACGCAGTACACTACTGATGTTATAAATTATATAATATGTATACATACATACATACTGTACCATACTCTTACTTTTCTGTCAGCCAAATTCACAATGGGCACTTCAGATTCCTAAACAAGATAAACTGGAGAAGTATGATATTAAGTACCGGACCAAAGTGCAATTAGACTGTATATAACATTTGATCCAGCAAACAGCTGTTTTCTCGTAGCATGAAAAATGCACTTAGCGTTGATTTATCGAAAAACTCAATATAATCATAATGTAATATTATTTAAAGCAATAGTTTTTTAAAAAACGGTTTCTATGATGAACTGACATTCTGACTATATATACCTCTATGCTTAGTCAATACATGGATGCTCTTCCAACAGAACACTCAAACTCTAAATGAACTCACCACAGCCCGTTTCACATACACAGGATGACGTAATGAGACATTTTTGAGGAAGAACACTAAACACTCTAAGGTGTAGTAGTCTTTTGCAATATTTTCTTTGCCAGTCCTGAAAACACAGAACCAGAGATATATATATATCTCCGATGTAAACATCTCAGATAAGAGACGCAGAATTGAAACATTTTTTTTTAAATAAACATTTTTAAGTTTTTAAAAAACAACACAAGCTCTATCATAGAAACATTACTCATACAAAAAAGATAAATATTATTATATTATATTATTATATATAATTAAAATAAAATTATTATATTATATTATTATAATTATTATTACATTATAATAAAAAATATTATATATTATATATATATATATATATATATATATATATATATATATATATATATATATAATAGTACACAAACTTAATTGGATATATATATGCAAGGGTGGACGGTGGGGGGGAGGGATATAGATGATATATCCCCCCTTTTGCCGGGAGCAAAGAAACATTTTTTGCAATCGCTTACCAAAAATAGCCGTAAATTGACTAAATTTGGTCTAAAAATTGAAAATTTTTCTCCGGAGGCTACTCGCCTCCGGAGCCAACGGGCTGAGTTAATTTCGCTTCGCTGTTTCATATCGCTACTGTTCTTACGTGTTCAACTCAACATTGCGAGAGGTACCCATTAGTGGTTACTATTATATAAATAAAGCATTTGTGCATTTGTTACAGGGGGTCTTTTACCGACATTTTGACGAGCCTAGCCTTGTACATTCCAAGTCATTTAAAAAAAATGACGTGTTTTGTGTCCCGTCCCTAGAAGCCTTTCTGGCTTACTCTTCCGCCAAAGCGTTTACACGTGTAATCGTACCTACTTGAGCAGCACATTTTATTGCAGTTAAATACTACATATATTTGTCTTCCACACTAAACACAAACAAATTCCGATACCTCTCCAATTGAACAAATTTGGCTTAAAAATAAAAAAAGTCTCGAATTTTTTTCCAGGGGGCTGCCCTGCCGCCCCCTGACCCCTGCAACTCTGTGGTTTAGTATTCTGTGTTATCATGTTTCATCAAAGCCTATGCGTGTATACGAGAGTAAATTAAGGTGCATTTACAATATAGACTCTGTCAGATGTGATATGTGATCTATTCTTTTAATTTTCTTGTCAGAAAAATTTCTGATCCGTCTCCAGTTGAGCAAATTTTGTCTGAAAATTGAAAAAATCTCCAATTTTTTTCTGGGGGCTGCCGCCCTCACACCCCCGCTAATTTGTAGCTTAACTATATTGAGTTTGTTAATGCGTATTTAAGTATTAAAATTGCTAATAAGCACTTTAATTCATTACAAAAATCATTCCCCCAAAACTTTTTCTGGGTACGGCATTGTTTTTCGAGATTCATCGAAAACAGCATGGCCGACGGTCGACCACAACTCGTAATGCAGTTTGTGAATATAGCAAAAAAAGTCAAATAAGGTAGAATAAATTTATGCCGTATCCCCCCCCCCCTTTTTGGAGGTCACGGTCCGCCCCTGGGTATATGTATTATATATATATATATATATATATATATATATATATATATATATATATATATATATATATATTATATATATATATATACTTTAACAGTTATTAGTATATATACTGCAAATTGTCTACTTCTTGACTTTTTGCTAGGCATTTAATTGAACAAAAACAACTGCTATCCACTTTCCTGTTAGTCTGTTAGAATAACTGTTTTTTGGTTGTTATCTCGTTGTAAATTTTAAATTCCAATTATCATAAGACTTATTTTTGTATCATAGTTGGGTTTATTAGGCCAAGATAAATTGAATTTTGTTTTTCTTTCTTTTTACAAAAACTTGGAATTTGAATACATTGGTGTCAGTATTTTTCTTCATTGTCAGCTTTATTTGTCTTTTGTAGACAAATAGTGTTAGTTGATTTCAGTTTTTTTTTCTAAGGCTACTGTTGCTTTTTTCTGTTTTGAAAAACCAAAAGTAGTGGTGAAGCTTTATGTGCGTTTTTTTGTTCTCTTTTGTGTTAACCTACTAGCCATGTTTAAGTGTTAGCAGATTTTTGTTTTTCCTTATTGATATTAAGATTATTTTCTTCCTTTATATATATACTGCTCTGGCCATACATGTATGAGGGGGGGGGGATGGGGGACACCCCCCCCCCAAATCGAGGACCCGGGGGGAGGGACCCCAAAATTTGGGCCAAATTTAGAAAAAATGGCAGTTTTTGGCGAAATTTTTAGAAAATTTTGCAAAATTTAGGGTATTTTTGGTCAATCTGGGGAGGAGGGTATAGCGATCGACCGGAGGCTCCGGCTCCGGCTCCGGCTCCGGCCGGATTTGAGCCTCCGGCTCCGGCTCCGGCAAAAAAAGTGCCGGAGCCGGAGAATTTTCATTGTTCAAACTGAGGTAAAAAGTTCAACTTTTGAGAAAAAAATCACTAGGTTAACGAAGCGGTTCGTCGGTTACAGAACTTTATTACTGCCAGTTGTAATGGAGGCTGGGTTTTTTTTTGCGCAAAAACGTTCGCAATTGCGAAAAAATTTTGACGATTGCGAAAAAATTTCAAACCTTTTCGCAAAATTGCGAAAAAAATTTTGACGCAGTGGAGGGGAACTCGTAATGTCTATGCGCTGATTTTTGTGGTTTAGTCGGAAAACATTTCCGATACGTCCCCAATTGACCGAATTTGGCCCAAAAATTGAAAATTTCTCCGACTTTTTCTGATCCCCTAGACCCGGACTCGTGCAACTTTGTGACTCGATGTTTCTAGTGACTGTAAACGGGACACATTTCTTCCATGTATCATCACACCGACTGCATGTAACACTAATAAGACAGTATGGGGTCGGAGTCGGAGGTGACATAATTAAGAAAAGCACGATTTCAAAATGTTAGCATTTTCAGGCCTAAGTTGGTTATTGGCTGGGTCTTCTCAAATTTCTTTACGGCTGAATATCGGTTGTGAAAATTGTGAAAAATTACACAAAATTCTCAGGACGGCTCCGTAAATTTAATTAAAAATGTCAAAATCGTTGCTTTTTGGCCAAAACGGGTAAAATGCGTCAATCTTATCCTGTATAGGCGTAATAATGTTTTATTAACATTTAAATGTAAAATCTACTGCATTAAGACTAACAAAAGTAGGCCTGCGAAAAAAATTTAGATTTTGCGAAAAAAATTTCAAGCTTTTTGCAAAATTGCGAAAAGTTGCCAGCGAAAAAAAAACCAGAATGGAGGTGACTACCTCTCTCTAGCATTATGTATTTTTACGTCTCCAATTGACTAAACTCAGCCTGAAAATCAAAAGTTTCACACAATTTTTTCTAGGGGCAGCCGCCCCAAGACCCCTATAGCCAACTACGTGACTTAGTGATTTGAACTTGACAAGACAAGACAAGACAAGAATATTTACTTTGCAAGGAGACAGGGATTGCCATGACACCAATACAAACTTAAAATTTACTCACTTTCAAAAATTTTGACAAAATACGCGAATTTTCGTACAACCCTTCAGAAAATTTTCTAACAGAGGTGGCAGTCACAATACTTTCAGGCAAACTATTCCAAGGTAAAACAACTCTAAAGAAATAAGAATATTTGAAAACATTAATTTTGCTTTTTGCATTTTGGTACCATCAACTTCAAAGTATGTCCTCGAGTGCGAGAATTTTCGCTGAAAATGAACTTTTGACTTTTAGCTCTGATGTTTTCGGCCGGTCAAATTTAATACAATGTTTGCATGTGCTGTCAGTTTTTGTGTTAAAATAGCAAAAAAGTTCATTTTTACACATTACAAAAAATCGAAAAGTCATTCTTCCCAAACTTTTTCGCCGGCTAGGTACGCGACTGATATACTGGTGTAATGATAGACTGATTAGTCAGTGGCCAACTACTGGTCGTATGAGTGTGTAAAGACTTGTATAGAAATGGGGCGTTAAACTTATAGAATGCTGTTTTGAAAAAAATTTTTGAAAATTTTTCACGATTGTCAACATTTTTAGTATATAATTGAAATTTTTTTGAAAAACACTGCCTCCGGCTCCGGCTCCGGCTCCGGCTCCGGCATTTTATATCCGGCTCCGGCTCCGGCTCCGGCAAAATTTTACCTCCGGTCGTTCGCTAGGAGGGTACCCAAAATTTAGCCGGAGAGGCCCCCCCAAAATTTTGACCCCGTTACATGTATGGCTCTGGCTGCATCTACATTTCTGCTTTTGCCGGTCTTGAGTAAATCTTTCTTTCTTTCTTTCTTTTAAAAAAACAAAAAAACTTTTGTAAACACTCACCCGTATTTAACATAACTGGTCTTGGCTGTTTTCGGAAATCCCAGGTCTCCAAACAAAATCAAATTGTCTCTTTCCGTCACCTGCTTTTTGTTAATGCTAAACTGCCGAAGCAAGCTCAACGGATCGGCCATTAGCTTGATTAAGCCAAATAGATTAAAATTCTGAAAAAAACAATTATCGGCTAAAAAGTACAACAAATATATATATATATATATATATATATATATATATATATATATATATTATATATATATATATATATATATATTATATATATATGTCGTAGCCAAACTTACAATTCAGCCAAAGTTGCAATTGTTGTGACTTTGGCTGAAAACCAAAGTTACAATTGTGACTTTGGCTAGGCAAAGTTACAATTCTTAATCCTCATTGTTAACCGACTGTTTGACCCTGCATGAGGTCAACGTATACAATAGACATGCACGCACATATGTAAATGTCGGCATATATTTGATATCAGTGTTAACCATATATACATGCACACGGACGGAGTCTCAGTCTTGGGGGGGGGTTCTCCCGGATCGTTCTAAATTTCAGTGGAATTTAATTTCAGACGTCCAGATAGCTAAAGGCCGGTTCACACGAGGCAACGCGCAGGCAACGCGATTTCCAGGCAATCTACAAGCAACGCGCGCTGCCTGGAAACTGCTTGGGAAAATACGTTCACACGACGCAATTTTCAAGCAACCGATCACCAGGCAACCAGCAGGCAACAGCCAATTACATTTGAGCCCGCGTAAATTTCAAACTGGCGCCCGTTTTATTGCTAAAAACGATTGGCTGTTGACTGCACGTTGCCTGAAAAAGTCGCGCACGTCGCGACTGAAAAAAGTGGGTTGTCTGGAAATTGCCTGTACGTTCACACGAGGCGATTTTCAAGCAACGCGCGTTGCTTGGGCGTTGCCTGGTGGTTGGTTGCTTGAAAATCGCCTGCAAATTGCCTCGTGTGAACCGGCCTTTAAAGTCTTAAACTTCCAAAAACGCGAAAATCATTTTTAAATGGAAATTTTTAATAAAAATTATATATAATTTCTTAATTTTTCGGCTTCTTACTTATACATTATATTATATACAAGTCTAGTGCGTCTAGTTTAGACTAGGTTAACCAGATGCACAGTATGAAGTCATTTAATTTTGATAAAAAATTTTCCATGTGAGTTTTTGTAAAGCGACTTCGTCTTATGTATATAATATTGCGAAAAAGTTTTTGAAAAAGATTTGATTCACCACTAGCATCGTACTCACAAGTTCAATGTTTACATTGAGCAAGTATATATATACACGTGTACTTGCTCAATGTATATAAACATTGAACTTGAGTACGATGCTAGTAGTGCATCAAATCTTTTTCAAAGTATATAATTGTAATGGACTGATATTATCTTTAAAGCGTTGATAACGCGTAAAACTAACGTTAATTGAAATTTTTTTAAAAATTAAAAAGCTGTGCAATGGCAAAATTTTGTTGCGCATCTAGTGGTGCAAAAATAAAGTTTCTACCATTTGCCGTTCCAAAAGGATGATCGTTATGAAAATAAGGATAGTATAATACATTTAATTATATACTGTGCAGGCGTGCAGCCATATTGAAACGTTTTAAATTTGAATTAAAATTTAAAATTGAAGTGAAACACCCTTACAGTCAAACAAAAACAACCTATAGTTACCTACAACAACCTATACAACCCTTACTTGTATTATAGTTATTTCAAAAAGTTAATTGTCATCAATTTTCAAATGTCGGGCCTAGCCCCCCTAAAATTTCGTAACACTGGTAAGTGTAACAAATATTGGCGGACATTTTCACGTTGACCTCATGAAGGGTTAACCAGTCTGTTAACAATGAGGATTAAGAATTGTGACTTTGCCTAGCCAAAGTCACAATTGTAACTTTGGCTGAGATTTTTCAGCCAAAGTCACAACAATTGCAACTGGCTGAATTGTAAGTTTGGCTGCGACATATGCATATGCGTGAACAGCCTGAAGAAAATTGCGAAAGAGCTGAACGGAGGGACACGCGTAGCAGCGTACCAACTTGACTCCGTTCCTTCCTAAAAATTGGCCAAATTTACCAGAATTGAGCAATTTTTGACCAAATCCAAACTTGGTGTAATTTAGGCTTTAGTTTAGGCTAAAGGCCGATTCACACGCTGCTATTTTGCCGCAGCCTGGGTTTTTTTTCGCTGGCAAATTTTCACAATTTTGCGAAAAGCTTGAAATTTTTTTCGCAAAATCAATTTTTTTTCGCACTTACTTTTGTTACTTAATGCAGTAAAATTTACATGTTAATAAAATATTATTACCCCTATACAGGATTAAGACTGACGCAATTTTTACCCGTTTTGGCCAAAAGCGACGATTTTGACATTTTTATTTAAATTTATTTAGTCCTGAGAATTTTGTGTATATACTTTTTCACAATCGATGTTCAACCGTAAGGAAATTTCAGAAGACCCGGCCTGAAAATGTTGACATTTTGAAATGTTTCTTTTCTTAATTATGTCACCTCCGACACCTATTATACTATCTATTCGTGTCACATGCAGTCGATGTGATGATACATGGAAGAAGATGTGTCCCATTTACAGTCACTAGAAACATCAAGTCACAAGGTTGCACAAGTCCGGGCCTAGGGGGTCAGAAATGTACCGACTAAACCACAAAAATCAGCGCATAGACCTTACGAGTTCACCTCCACTGCGTCAAATTTTTTCGCAATTTTGCGAAACGGTTTGAAATTTTTCGCAATCATCAAATTTTTTTCGCAATTGCGAACGTTTTTGCGCAAAAAAACCCAGGCCGCAGCGTTTTCGCCGCTGCGGCAAAACGCACTGTCTGAACAGACGCAGCGTTTTCAGTGCGGAATGCAAGCGTCTTAATTTTTCCGCAGCGTTTTAAACGCCAGCCTACAATTCGGCCCGCGATTCCAGTGTGTTTTGATGCTGCGTACGTGTTGGTTTGAACGGTCAAAGTGAAGTCCCTTTTAATAAAAATCTAATTGGTGTTAAAACCCTGCGGGGTGGAATAAGTCGGAAAAATGGCATTTTTTCGACTGATAATCCGGAGTCCCAATATCCCCCAAACCTAGGAGGGGGTCAAAATTGAACGCTCTTTTGAATAGGCTAGGTTTGAAGTTTGTATGATGTAAGCTTCAGCTGGAAATCAAACTTCGTCCAAAAATTAAACTACATGAATGTTTTTGCGCAAAATTGAATTTAGGCAAAAATACTTCATCAAATGAAAACCTGCTATTACCATTGAAAGAGTAACTTCTAAGCTACTGATAGCTGAAAAAATTTTGAAAATCGGTTCAGACTGTTAAAAGTTACAAAACTTTTTCTAAAGCTACCCGGGCCAGGCTGATTGAAGCGTTACAGCACTGCACAGGTACGGTTCAGTGTAAATTTCGGGCCACAGCTCGGATTTTTTTTAAATATGGAGCTGATTGGGTTCTTTTAGTGCAGCAAATTTATTTTTGATACTTATCAGCAGGTTATCCCATAAAATTAGGCCTCAGGCTTAGGCTCAGTGCTTAGGCTTAGCGCTTAGACCACAAGAAAATTATTTCCAGAAAAAAACTAGATCGTAAAAAATTATCTGGTTTTTTCTGGGTTTTTTCTAACTTTTTTCTAGTTAGAAAAAAACCAGAAAAAATTATCTACATAGTTTTTTTCTAACTTTTTTCTGGTTTTTTTCTAGTTTTTTTCTAACTTACGATCTAGTTTTTTTCTGGTTAGTTAACAGTTAGTTAACAGTTAACTAAAATTACAAAATAACAAGCAAGGCAGTTGGAATTTTCACAAAACTTGTAGCACAGACAATAACTGTTCAATATCGTCTTCTATATAACCATTTTTGGCCGTTTCCGACCTCCACGCTCCACCGACCGCGTCTTTTAAATAGTCGGTCGGCTAAACCAGCATTGGCGGCAGCAGTAGCCCAGCCAAGTAATACATCCTGTACCGGGGACCATTCACTTTTTTTGTTTGAAACTAAACCGGCTGACAGTAGCGTATATTTTATATAAAGGCTCTGCTTGAACGCTGCTTCGTAATTATTAGATTCCCAAATCATCATCTAAGTAAACGATACACTTAACACCTTGTACACGCCAGTGTTTTACGAGAGGTTGCATAATTTTCGTAAAAATATACGGTCCTAAAGCCAGACCAAACGGCAGTACGTTGTACATATAGAAACAAAGTTGCCCGTTAGTAGGCCAAGAAAAGCCGAGATACATTCGGTCGTTTTCGTTGGCGGTCGTTGGCAACAAAATTACGAGAGAACGACAATGAGGTGATCGGTGGCAAGACATTTCAATTCGAATTCAGACCCAATTTTGTGAAAAATTTGGCTACTTGCCAAAATTCATATCACCTCATAAATAAGTAAACATAATTTATCGTTTGCCAAAAAAATAACATTTGGTGGTCGGAGAGTCACGTGACATAATCACGTGAGCTAAAATTTTGCTGGCAGTGTTCTTTGCACTATACCACATATTTATATTGTAAAGTTTGCTTTTGTCGTTTTGAGGTAACACCCGATTCCCGAAGCGCCCCCTTGAGCGTCCCAAATCATTTGCGTGTAAATGCACTGGCTTGTGAAGCTATTCCGTGAAAACGTCCGTGAAGTTAGCTGACACTTTATCAGTACAAATTCTGAAATATGCTTTTTCAGACAGCTCGGAATTTGTACTATTTTGTAGCATTACTCTCACAGTTTGTACTATTTTGTACTACAAGTACAAATTCGTGAAAAAGTGTCTGCTAACTTCACGCTTTGAGCCATGCACAGACAAGAGCAATGCACTACTAAATAAGTGAACATTGTTAAGTTCATGAACATTGCCTTTTTATTACTAAACCGCGTAATTAAATAAAAAATATTGAAACTAGTATACAGTTGTAAGTGTTATTCATTCGATTTTGACAATTTGTATGTCTTCTGTGTAGGTACTGGCTCATCCAACCCATTTTTCTAGGCCCGTATTCACTTACTAAAGGCCGATTTACACGGTGCGTTTTTGCCGCTGCGATTTTGACGCAAAACGCAAGCCTCAGGGTGTCGCAAGTGAAACGCTTAAGGCCGATTCACACGGTGCGTTTTTGCCGCTGCGATTTCGACGCAAAACGCAAGCGGCAGGGTGTCGCAAGTGAAACGCACCGTCTGAACAAACTTTCTGACCTCAGTGCGTCTCGCATGCCAGTTTACTGCGTCTTTACTGTTCCAGAAAAATGACAAATTGCTAAGCAAAAATTGTTTAAACCAACACATCCGTAGCATCAAAACGCAATGAAATCGCAGGTCGACTTGCAGTCTGGCGTTTAAAACGCTGCGGCAAATTCAAGACGCAGGCATTCCGCACTAAAAACGCTGCGTCTGTTCAGACATTGCGTTTTGCTTGCGGCAAGCTGCGTTTTGCCGCAGCGGCAAAAACGCTGTGGCAAAATCGCAGTAAAATCGCAGCGTGTGAATCGGCCTTAAGTCTAATGTGTGATGTGAATCGGCTTGTGAAGGCGGATTCACACGCTGCGATTTTACTGCGATTTTGCCGCAGCGTTTTTGCCGCTGCGGCAAAACGCAGCTTGCCGCAAGCAAAACGCAATGTCTGAATAGACGCAGCGTTTTTAGTGTGGAATGCCTGCGTCTTGAATTTGCCGCAGCGTTTTAAGCCAGACTGCAATTCAACCTGCGGGTTCATTGCGTTTTGATGCTACGTTTGTGTTGGTTTAAAAAATTTTTGCTTAGCACTTTGTCATTTTTTTGAAACAGTGAAGACGCAGCAAACTGACCTGCGAGACGCATTAAGGCCGCAAAGCTTGTTCAGAGGTGCATTTCGCTTGCGACACCCTGCGGCTTGCGTTTTGCGTCAAAATCGCAGCGGCAAAAACGCACCGTGTGATTCGGCCTTAACGCTTAAACTTAGTGTTTACACTTAAGCCCGATTCACACGGTGCGTTTTTGCCGCTGCGATTTTGACGCACAACGCAAGACGCAGGATGCCGAACAGAAAACGCAGTGTCTGAACAAACGTTGCGTCTCGCAAACTGTTTTCCTACCTCTTTATTGTTTTAAAGTATGACACACAGCTTTGCGAATATTGTTGAAATCAACCCGTCCGCAGCATCAAAACGCACTGAAATCGCAGGCCAAATTGCAGTTTGACGTTGAAAACGCTGCGGAAAAATCAAGACGCATGCGTTCCGCACTGAAAATGCTGCGTCTGTTCAGACAGTGCGTTTTGCCGCAGCGGTGAAAACGCTGCGGCAAAATCGCAGTAAAATCGCAGCGTGTGAGTCGACCTTTTGGCCCGAATTCACATACTAAGAGTTATTCACATACTAACGCTAAGCGTTTGCTAAGTGTTAGCGCTTAATTTGAACTAAACTGTTATTCACAAAATAAACGCTTAAAAATTAGTGTTATACTAAACTTAGCGTTTAGCAACTTTTGTGCTTAGTTTTGGCTTTGGCTTGGAGTGCGCTGGAGTGCGCTCCATGCTTGATGTGGATCCGGAATTCGTTATTTATCGGCATTTCCATTTGGTATTTATAAATCCGATTATAGATTTATTTAAATTACTATTTCTTATTAATAATATATATTTTTTTGGAACTATAAATTTGTAAAAAATGTTTTCAGCAGGTGGATTCCTGAGAAATGCAAAATCAGCTCTACATGTTTCAGGGGGCATATCGTGAAAGATATAAATTTTTAAATAGAAGTTCTTGAAGAAAAAATACTTCGATTAAGATGCTCTACTCAAAAATGTAAAAAAAACGAATTTGGACAACAAAGTACATTTATTTATTTTTGGCGATTAAACGAGCAAAATGGCTCAAATTGGTCGGAAAATGTCACTAATATATCCTAAATTGCATGCCCTTCCTTCCCATGGCGGCCAAGAACATCCCCCACTCTCCCTACCCCTTCCCTACACCATCCACTAACTAAGCGCTTAGCGCTTAGGGAGCTCCCGACGTCCCTAAACTTAAGCGCTTAATTCTAAGCCAAACACTAAATTTTAAGTATGTGAATACAAAATTGAAACGCTAAGTTAAGCGTTAGTGTTTGCTAAGCGCTTAAATAAACACTAAGTGTGTGAATAACACTTAGCGCTTATAAGCGCTAACACTAAGTGTAAACACTAACTTTAAGCGTTAATGTTAGTATGTGAATACGGGCCTTAGTGTTAGCGCTTATAAGTGCTAAGTGTTATTCACAAACTTGAACTTCTAACATGCTAAACATACTTAAGGGGGCGCTCCGGGAATCAAGGATTTGGGCCGTAATTTTTAAAAATAGCCAAAATGACCTATCATTCTTGAAGGAAAGTTGCCCAAAATACTATTTCTGATGTTTTGACGTGCATATCTCCATAGCAAAAAATTTGGAAAAAATTGGACAATTTACTGATTTTATTCAACTTTTACACAAATTCAGCAAGTAAGCCAGTGCATCAACGCTTTTTGATGTTTTGCAAACAGACGATATGTAGATTTTATTAGTCGTAATGAAAAATTAAAACAATTTTATTGCGTTCTGTGCAAAAAAATTGCACAAGAAACCATTTTCAGAAGCAGCAGACTCAAATATAGGCTGTGTGAATACAAAACCAATTTTTCGGCATTAGATTATAAAATGCTGGTAAGATATTTTTCTACAAAATTTTGCACAATTATAGTCTTAGGCTCTGCGCAGTTGAACATTTTTTCAGTTTTTTAAGATAAAGCTTAGAAATTTTTTTATACGAATTTTATTGCTCAGAGTTCGACTTCGAAAACACATAATGACATTTTTTATCCAAATTCGACATAAATGTTAAAAACCAAAATAATGTTCAACTAGAGAACCGAATAAGCTACATTTTGGTATATAAAGTGTGACTATACGCAAAGTACAGTTATCGTATAAGCGTATACGTATAAGCGTATATACGTATTATACGTATAAGTATACGTATAAGCAGAGTTATCGTTTGCCGAAAATTCACTCACGTTTGGTGCTCTGGGAGTCACGTGACATGATCACGAGATTTGAAATTTTGCCTCCAGTGGTCTTTTGTGCCATAGTAGATATATGTATAGTAAAGTTTGACATTTGCCAATGTTTTTGCTAGTTTTCGATGTAACCCCCGATTCCCGGAGCGCCCCCTTAAGCGCTTAGCGCTTAGCAAACGCTTAGCGTTAGTATGTGAATAACACTTAGTATGTGAATACGGGCCTAATGTTTTTTTTCTTCAAGCCAAACAACTCGGAAAAAAATCTTTCCACTTTTGTGTGTGGTTGTGGTTCCGATACGTTTTTGTCATACTACAAATATCCACAGTTAGTTTCTTATATAAAAAATAAATGTAAAGCTTAATGGTTGTGATAAAACGAAGATCTAGGCCCGTATTCACATACTAACACTAACACTTAGGCCCGAATTCACATACTAAGAGTTATTCACATACTAACGCTAAGCGTTTGCTAAGTGTTAGCGCTTAGTTTGTACTAAACTGTTATTCACAAAATAAACGCTTAAAAATTAGTGTTATACTAATGTCAAGAAAGGGGGGGGACTCTTACCGAAAGAACGACAGCATCATCATCAGAATGACCCAGGGGGGATTCGAACCACCCATCTCTGGATCTGCAGACCAGCGCTCTACCGTTGAGCTACTGGGCCGATGGTGAGCTGTCGTAAATCCCTTTAAGAACTCTAAGGGGCCTAACTTACTTCACATCCCTCCCCTTCTAGTAAACTTCGGCCCGAAGTTTTTCCTTGGGCCGTGCACTACCACTATCTATGGGGCATGGGCACCCGGGGTGGAGGAGCGCCGGGAGCCGTCCCGATTATATTACCTTTTCTTCTTTCTCCTTTCTTCTCTTCTCTATAAGGCAAGTGCCGCGAGGTCCTTTTTTCTGGCCTCATCTTCTTCTGCGAACACTGCCCGGGACTGATAAGCTCTCACTCCTAGCCGGGACAAGGAGTGGCTCCACTGCAAAGCTACCTCGGCGATAATTCCTCCATATACTCTCACCACCACTCTGCCCATGCCACTCAAGGGGGTTTGTCCCCCCAACAACCCATACCTAACGCTACCTGACTCAGTTCTGCGACCAGGAGATTCCAAGGTTCATCCTGGCAGCCTCGCCATGTCAAGAAAGGGGGGGACTCTTACCGAAAGAACGACAGCATCATCATCAGAATGACCCAGGGGGGATTCGAACCACCCATCTCTGGATCTGCAGACCAGCGCTCTACCGTTGAGCTACTGGGCCGATGGTGAGCTGTCGTAAATCCCTTTAAGAACTCTAAGGGGCACTTCACACTAAACTTAGCGTTTAACAACTTTTGTGCTTAGTTTTGGCTTTGGCTTGGAGTGCGCTCTCTGTTTGATGTGGATCCGGAATTCGTTATTTATCGGCATATATACCCATTTGGTATTTATAAATCCGATTGTAGATTTATTTAAATTACTATTTCTTATTAATAATATATATTTTTCTCGAACTATACATTTGTAAAAAATGTTTTCAGCAAGTGGATTCCTGAAAAATGCAAAATCAGCTCTACATGTTTCAGGGGGCATATCGTGAAAAATATAAATTTTCAAATAAAAGTTTTTGAAGAAAAATTACTTCGATTAAGATGCTCTACTCAAAAATGTAAAAAAACGAATTTGGACAACAAAGTGCATTTTTTATTTTTGGCGATTAAACGAGCAAAATGGATCGAATTGGTCGGAAAATGTCACTAATATATCCTAAATTGCATGCCCTTTCTTCCCATGGCGGCCAAAAACCTCCCCCACTCTCCCTATCCCTTCCCCACACCATCCCCTAACTAAGCGCTTAGCGCTTAGGGAGCTCCCGAGGTCCCTAAACTTAAGCGCTTAATTCTAAGCCAAACACTAAATTTTAAGTATGTGAATACAAAATTGATACGCTAAGTTAAGCGTTAGTGTTTGCTAAGCGCTTAAATAAACACTAAGGCTGGGATTCACAACCTAACACTAACACTAAAGTTTTCCTTAAAAGTTAGTGAAACACTTAAAATGTTAGTGTTTCGAGGTCAATTTTAAGTGTTTCACTAACTTTTAAGGAAAAAGTTAGTGTTAGTGTCAGGTTGTGAATTCCAGCCTAAGTATGTGAATAACACTTAGCGCTTATAAGCGCTAACACTTAGTGTAAACACTAACTTTAAGCGTTAGTGTTAGTATGTGAATACGGGCCTTAAAGTTAGTGTAAACCCTAACTTTAAGTGCTTCGTAGCACTAAAATTAGTGCTACGGCTGGAATTCACAACCTAACACTAACACTAACTTTTTCCTTAAAAGCTAGTGAAACACTTAAATTTGGGCTCAAAACACTTAAAATGTTAGTGTTTCAAGCCCAAATTTAAGTGTTTCACTAACTTTTAAGGGAAAAGTTAGTGTTAGTGTTAGGTTGTGAATTCCAGCCTACGAAGCACTTAAAGTTAGTGTTTGCACTAACTTTAAGTGTTAGTGTTAGTATGTGAATACGGGCCCTAGTCATATAAATTATTTGAAAAATAAATGTAAAGCTTTAGGCCGTGTTTACATTGAGCTTTTTTTCGCCATTTCCGGCTTTTTTTCAGCTGCTCGAGCAGCTGCAAAAAAGCCGGAAACGGCGAAAAAAAGCTGGAGCAGCTGAAAAAAAGCTGGAACTGCAGCGTTGTCATGACAACGGAGCAGCTAGTCTATAGTGACCGCCATACTTATCCGCATTTTTTCAGCTGCTTCAGCTTTTTTCCAGCTGCTCCAGCTTTTTTCCAGCTGCTCGAGCAGCTGAAAAAAAGCTGCTGCTTTTTTCAGCTGCTCGAGCAGCTGAAAAAAGCTCAATGTAAACACGGCCTAATGGTTGTCATAAAACGAAGATCTAGTAATATAAAACTTTTAACATGAAATCCTGTAATGTGTGTGGTTGGCTCAAATCGTGAAGTTGGCAGACACTTGTCCGCGAATTTGTACTCATCGTACAAATTAGTACAAAATGTGGTACTTGCGGATTGCGGTACAAAATATTACAGATTCGAAGCTATCAGAAAAGGCATATTTCAGAATTTAGATTCAGTGAACATAGATTTTACTTGCCGAAAATAGTAGCTTTCCTTCCTCCCTGACACATCACATAAACATACAAAAGTCAACAAACTAAGGCCGTGTTTACATTGAGCTTTTTTTCAGCTGCTCGAGCAGCTGGAAAAGTGGGGGTCCACGGGAAAACTGTTTTTGACAAAAAAACAATATATTTGCAATTCTTCCTGACGAAATGACGAATATCCATTTTCTTTTGTTTTCTAATTTTATCAAACTTTTGAGATGTTCTTGTGGTTTTTTTCTAACTGCCAGTCGCACGATGCAGCTTTTTTCTAGTATTTTTTGGTTTTCACCAACTAGAAAAGAGCAAAAAAAGATAAACAGAAAAAATGAGAATTTTTATACGATCTAGATTTTTCCAGGAAAAATTTAGTTTCTGTAGAAAATCCGAAATCTCAAATAGGGGTTCTTTAAGCAAAAATGCTTCCCCCAACTTGCTCCAACTTGGGGGGCCCCAAGATGCTTTGCTCAAAAAACAGGTTCGTTATCCCCCCCCACCCAAAATGCTTTTAAGCCGAAATCAAATCTGTGTAGTATATAGTTTTTCTTCCATGGGAAAAGGTTTACTAGAAAAGTTAAGTAGACAGAAATGTTTAACATATAGACTGGTTTTTAAGGAGTTAGCTGTTGGCTGCCTGAATCAAGTCGAGGAGTCAGTCGCCTTATCCTGATGTCATCTAACTCAAGCTGTGTCAGAAAGGCTACTCATGCCGGAAGCTGGTATTCTGACTCAGGTAAAGAGTGCTTTTGGTTAATATATATTATACATATATATGTTAAGTTCTGACTAAAAATTTTGAATGCTGAGATAATGCCGTTATTTGAGCTGCTATGTACTCGTTAATTTTTTTTAGCTTTTTCTCGCGAAAGCTTCTCGTTCTCGTAACGAAATCACAGTGTTCACCATGTTTCGGTCCCATAGTTGGTCATTTCGAGTGATATATCAACGGGTAGAACCGATGAGTGTATCAAACAACTCAAAATTTTGGGGACCCTCCATCCTGATCTACCAATACCCTAAATTTTGCCAAATTACCATGATCTATAGCCAGTCGGGAAAAAAAAACCCACTTTGGAAACTTTTGGTCATATCCCAAGTAATACACAAAATTAAAAGTTTCTTTTTATTTTCTTATCAAGCCGTACCCTAAGCCGTAAAATGCAGCATAAAACGTTTTGGTATCATTTACATCATGGCAGAAATTTTGACCTAAAGTCATGGGATTAAAGTCATGGGATAAAAACCCAATTCGGGTAAACAAACCCACGTCGGGAAAAAAACCCAATTACAGCAAGCCATCAAAGTTGGCCCCAAAATTCACATGGGGTCACTTAGTGAAATTTTGTCAAAAAATCAAATTTTACTGAAATTGCACGCTGAGTCGCGTAATCGCTATAACAGTGCTATACAGTCGTTTTCTACCTATTTTAACAAGGTTTCATTCAGAATACAAGCATTTTAATAGATTTAACATGCAAAATGTACTGAGTCAAGGGGTACTGTGGATAGTAGGCACTAAAAATCCATCATTGTGTCATAATATGACGTTAAAAAGCATTGATTCTTGTTTAAAACATCTAATCACGTCATTTTGGGCTGTTTGCGGCCAAATTTTGCAAAAAATGAGGGTATTCAAATTTTGAAACATTACCCGAACAGGTTTCGTTCCTCGCCAGAATTCCGGGTTTGTTAGTAATTTCTCATCATATGGGCAGCCAACAAGACCGGTTTTGTGTTTCTATCACGTTTATTCATCGAATTACACAACTTGAAAAATTGGGTTTTTTTCCCGACGTGGGTTTTTTTTCCCATGAAGTTGAGCCACTGTGGTTCAGCTGTGGTTCAGTGTGGCACTCAACATTTTTGCTTAATTTGTAGCCCTACAGGTGGCCTCCGTGGGATTTGAACATATTTGGATAAGTTTGTTTAGATGAGGAGTACCGATGGCTCAAAGTTGGCCAAATTTTTCAAGCTTCGTAGGTGAAAACAATCAAAATTTCGAGGAGTTGTTTAGAGGGTGTTTTATTGCACACAAAAATTGGTACCCATTGAACCACCCTAAGCTCAGAAACTAGGGTGGGTTTTTTTCCCGACAAACGGGGTGGGTTTTTTTCCCGATTGGCTATACATTCCCACGCGTCCTCAATCCTCATGGACATCACGATGGGAATCCTGCAGACATATATACGAAAACTGAGCTTGTAGTTTTCCGATAGTTTTGTCAAAGGGTTGCCGGATCCCCATGTGTGGCGTAACATATTAATACATGTTTGGTGTTGTTATGATTATGACATTTATATTCGGTGTTGCTATTTTATTTATCTTCGTTTGTTTGACTTTAGCCAAAGAATTAAATCGTCAACTTGAGGGCTGGTTATCTCAGGTTCAAGTCTTTCACGGCCCAGCCAGGGCCATTATAGCACCGTAAGTGTCACAGTTAGCAGTTTTATGTTATATATATAATATATAATATTATATATATATATATATATATATATATATATATATATATATATATATATATATATATTGTATATATGAGTATGCCAGGCACAATTTTTGGAATTTTCGCCACTAATTTTTGCCATAATTTTTGCCATAAATTTTTGCCATTTTTGCCATCAGTTGTTGCATTTTTGCCACTACTTTTTGACATTTTTGCCAAATTTCTGATATTTTTCTAATTTTTTGGTAAAACTGGTCAGTTTTTGTAAAATTTTAAATGAAAAATATTTTTTCTTTTTTTATTTTTTGAAGCATATATACACCATATTTTGCACAACAACTGATGTAAACATAATTCCGATCGATGCTTTTGGCAGGTCATGTTTATGGGTCACGTAAAAACTTTACATAATATGCGTATTGCATACATTCAACATGTTTTACAAATGCGCTGTGACTGACCCGGTATGTAGTTTACGTCTTTATATATGTACACCGTATTGAACCTTTGAGTGATGTTTTGTGCTTTCATCGCTTTGTTACCACGTATATACCAAAAACGCTGTCAGCGACGATGTACTAAATTGTGTAAGGCAGAAGCGCAGAAGCTACGCGCTGATTGGACGTCCCACATTTTCTGCCTACGCTTAGCTACAGCAGAGGAGAGTCTCACTGCTCGAGTGTAAGAGAATGAGACACTGTTATGTACTTTTTGGTGCGATCAGTTATTGTGTAATTTTTAGTAAATTTGCGATGGTGACCTAACTACCTAAGAGCGCTAAGATATTAAAAAATTTTATGCCGTTTGCCAATTGAAAAGTCATCTCCGTGTTGGCAGTCGAAGAGCTCAGTTGTGTGCAACTGCTTAATACCCAATAGTTTAATGGAAACTAATCATCAAGCTGTTTGGTTACAAAATCAACATGTTTTTGACTCAGATTCCGTAAGATATAAAACATGAATCTTATTTTAAACAGATACGAAACAACATTCTGAGGCTAACCTAATCTCGCATAACTCACATAGTTTGAACATACGATATACTCATACTCACACAGTTTGAACTCTGTTGCTATGCATTTGGCATGGCACTTTTAATACGCATCCAATCGAAAAACAGTGAAAATTTTTCTTGAGACAAAAATAAATTTTCACACCCCTCAAACTGCTCTTTCCGGCCCCCTAGGTGTTTTCATTTGTCATATTTTTGCTTAAAAGACGTCTTCAGATAGTACACGAGTAGCCAAACTGCACAGAAATGCACAAAAATCCGTTTTGGCATGTAAAACAATTTTTGCCATATTTTTGCCAATTTTTGCCATTTTTGCCACTAATTTTTGCCATGGCAATTAACAACCCTATATGTATATATATATAAATTACAGGGGTGAGGAAGCGGTAATTCCCGGAAGCTAGATACATTCATGGCATTGTATCTTCTACAAAGTGTACTATATAATCTTTTCCAAATTGTCTATTTTTTGGGTGTAATATAAGCTTCTTGACAATTTTGCAAGGTTTGACTAAAAGGGGGAGGTGAGAAACACCCTGAGAAACCCCCTCCTTCTGACTCCTGACTACGCCCTTGGCCAAATTTTTGACTTTTTGTCAATGTTGATGAAATTGTGTGAGATCACCTGAAACCGGGACCAGTCAGTTGTCACTTGTCAGTGGCCAACTATATATACATATATACTGGTCGTATGAGTGAGTATATAAAGATACATGTATAGAAATGGGGCGTGACTGTTAAAAAGTTAAAGACTGCTATTTCGAAAAAAAATTTTTTGAAAAATTTTTCACAATTGTCAACATTTTTTCTAATTGAATTTTTCTAAAAACACTGCCTCCGGCTCCACCATTCTATTCCGGCTCCGGCAAAGTTTTACCTCCGGTCTTCCCGACACACACACATAATATATGTATATATATATATGTATATATATATATATATATATATATATATATATATATATATATATATATCTATACCTGTTTTTTTATGCCTTTTTATATAGTGTTCATACAT
>JASANF010004991.1:0-12566 GCA_030248245.1 Trissonchulus sp. WLG1_4
GCAATCCCGATCCCGAACACAAATCCCGATCCCGATCCCGATCCCGATCCCGAACTTCAATCCCGTTCGATCACTAATAGTTACATACAACATTTTAGCCGAAACCTCCCCCCCCCCCCCAGAAGAAAACTAACCCCATCACACATGCATATATATGCTCTGTGCCTCTGTATATAGATAACTCTCTACCGCAAACCAAAGACTGACCGACGATGGAACGAAACAGGCTGGACAGACACATGAGCGGCAGCAGGGCAGTCTGGAAGTGTGGCGCCAGCAGGTCTACGAAGAAGGACACGTCATTAAGACAGTCGGCAAAAAGGCGCCACCGTTTGCAGTCCGAGTCCAGCTGCGTCCCGCGGGCCCAGGCGAACAGGATCCGGCCCACCATGCCCGTCCCGTCTTTCAGCAGCCACGTCATCGTCGCCCCCACCACCGTCGCCGACGCGTCGCCCACGCCCATGCCCGTCAACACTGCCTGCGCCGACAGACTGCCTAAATCAAATCGTTATATTATGCATTTAGGGCATTATATAATGCTTTGAGAGGTTGCGTAGTCATTCTAGAAGTGGCGCCGGGCGCCCCTGACGCTCTGGGGATTTGTAACGGTCCTGCGCACTGTACCCTTGTTTTGCTTTCGTTTTTTGTGTCAACTATTTTTGTCTAACTACTAACATTGTCGCCACAAGCAATCGCATCTACATATTTTCCTGTCTTTTTGGATTAAATCTTCTTCTTTTATCCTAGGGGCGGACACGCCGAAGGATAAATATATAATCTATCCGCTGGTTACCTTTACCTTAACCTATTTTATATAAATAAATGTCTTCGTCTTCACGCAAACATATGTGCATGAATATATGATATATACATACGAGGATGAAGGAGGGCGGGAAGGAAACCCTCAATATCGAAATGCAGGAGTGTGTATCAAAAAGTTGGGAGGCGCCTGAAGGAAATAAAAAATGTGAGATCTTAAAATTCAAGGCAAACGACGTTTAAACTGACACCTTATTACAAATATGTTTGTATAACAAAAACACGAAGACAATCAAAACAAAAACTAATGTATAAACTAGGGATGTACCGAAAATTCGGTATTCGGTATTCGGTTTTCGGCCGAAAAACGGGTATTCGGTATTCGGTACCGAAAAGTCAATTTTCGGCCGAATACCGAATAGTTAGAAAATCAAGGAAATTCCAAATGAAAGAACGTTTAGAATAAGAACTCATTTTATTAATCTTTCAATTAGCACTACACTTCGACCTGAGACGTACAGAAAAAACATAAAAACTGTATAATTATATGTTAAATAATAACCTCTAATTAGCATTTGTGAGGCATTTAACACAACTCATATTAACTGCATGAATTTTTGATGGATGCTTATAAGTATCGTCAAAACTCAAAAAAATTGGAAAAATGCGAGTAAACTTTGCAAAGTTCACAAGAAGTTTAATAACTGTCCCACTTAAGGTGGTAGTTACGTTTTCGACAGTTTTTATAACGTGCTATAACTTTTGATTGACTGAATGAATTTAATAGCTGTCTTTTTCACGTTAAAGAACTTGACTGAAACTACACTTATGCACATTATCTAGCTTAAATCTGTAACAAACTAGTCAGCAGACACTGTCAACGTAGTCAAATTTCGTGAATTTTTGCATTTTTCTTGCTTTGCTGTAAAATTGACAGTGTAACTCCACCTAGTTTCATTTTTTACACCAACATAGCCAATAACAGGGTGAATTTTAGTGCTAAGTTTGGTGCATTTATATGATGCAGAAAAGAAGTTACGGACCTTTAATTTTGAATTTTTTAGAATTTTGAAAAATATACGAATCTTTGAATCTAATTTTTTTACGAAATAGGCTAAATTAATACAAATAAAACAATTGACACATCAGAAATTGTCTAAAAACATGTAAAATAACGCATGAAAATACTTGAGACATCGAGACTTGAGATTCAGTCCACGGAAGTACATTTTTACAGATTTCTGTGAATGAAATTGATGTAACGCAAAATTTAAGCAAACAAAATTTTTGAAATTTTAGTATAAAGTAGACACATATGTGTGCCAATTTATCCCAAATTTTGAACAAAATCCTTCTAGTAGTTGTCAAGTTTTGCGGACTTTTGTGTTGGGTGCTTTAGTTCAAAAAGAAATGTTACATAAATGTGACGTAATCTCAAAAAGTAAAAAGCGGAAGGATAAGTTTTGGCATCTAAATTGAAGGTTTTTGACATGCCCGTGTGTCATTTTTTTCTTTTTTCGATAAACGGCCGTTTTGACTAGCTACTACTTTGGCTTAGCTAAACATAAAATTTACGAAAAATTGTCGTAACTGGCTGAAAAATATTTTCTGTGAAAATTGAAAATGTTTGTTTCAAGCTATTTTAGCAAGCATTTATCTCATAATAAATTATAGTTTCCTAAATTAATATGCGTACTATAAATTATTGATTGAAAACTTATCGTAAGTTGTCAAGTGTTACTGCTGCAAAATTGTCGAAAACGTTACCACCACCTTAAAACTGCCGGGGTGAAAAGAGACAAGCCTTCATGAAAGATAAAAGCAAGGAACACAAAGCCACAAAGTTTCAGGGGTCTGGGGGCTGGGGGCGGGAGCCCCCAGAAACAAATATATAGAAATTTTATTTTTAGGCCGAATTTGGTCAGTTGGAGACGTATCAGAAATTTTTTATTCATCGGTAGCTGAAAAAGTTTAGGCCAGCTGGCTTCAATCGCTGAAAAAATTTAGGCCAATCCGGAAAAAATTAGGCCATGGCCTTAGCTATGGCCTTAAAAACCCAGGTTTACTAGAAGCAAAAAGATGATTACACGAAGGGGGTGGTATATTCGACAGCACACTGGCACGATAGTTATTTGTATAATATTATAATATATACAAGGTTTATATAGCATATAAAACATGTTTCTACGTTGAAAAAATGCGAGTTTGCATTTACCGCCTAAACCGAATCTGCGCCTATGTTGTGTATATCGCTCAAAGTCGCATGTTTTCGGCATTGTTTCTGAAACTTTTTAGTTGGAGGCATACATGGGCGTGGGGGGGGTTTTCACCCCCCCCCAGAAGGCAACCTCACCCCCCCCCCCCAGACAGGTGCTTCACCCCCCCCCCCCAGACTGCTGGACGGTGGCTCACGAAAGCAGCAGGACAGCTGCTCCGCACCCCCCCCCCCCCGGTGGCTGGCTCACCCCCCCCCCAGAATTGGCCAGCTGCCCACGTATGGTTGGAGGTGTAACTTTTCGCGCCAAAAAACACTGTCCCACTCCTAGCGATCGACCGGAGGCTCCGGCTCCGGCTCCGGCTCCGGCCGGATTTGAGCCTCCGGCTCCGGCTCCGGCTCCGGCAAAAAAAGTGCCGGAGCCGGAGAATTTTCACTGTTCAGAATTTGGCAAAAAGTTCAAATTTTGAGAAAAAATCACAAGGTTAACGAAGCGGTTAGTCGGTTACAGTACTTATATTACTGCCAGTTGTAATGGCGGTGACTACCCCTCTCTAGCATTATGTATTTTTACGTCTCTAATTGACTAAACTCGACTTGAAAATCAAAAGTTTCTCACACTTTATATAATCCAGGGGCGGCCCCGAGACCCCTATAGGCTTGTAACTACGTGACTTAGTTGAACTTGACTTTTAGCTCTGATGTTTTCGGCCGGTCAAATTTAGTACAATGTTTGCATGTGCTGTTATTTCGCAAATTTTTGTGTTAAAATAGCAAAATAGTTCATTTTTACCCATTCCAAAAATTGAAAAATCAGTCCCCCCCTAAGTTTTTTCCTGGCTACGCGACTGGTATACGCCTTAAATTACAGGGGTGAGGAAGCGGTAATCCCCCGAAGCTAGATACATTTATGGCATTGTATCTTCTACAAAGCGTACTATATAATCTTTTCCAAATTGTCTATTTTTTTGGGTGTAATATAAGCTTCTTGACAATTTTGCAAGGTTTGACTAAAAGGGGGAGGTGAGAAACACCCTGAGAAACCCCCTCCTTCTGACTCCTGACTACGCCCTTGGCACCGCAGTTAAAATATACTGCTTAATTTGACCAAATTTTTGACTTTTTGTCAATGTTGATGAAATTGTGTGAGATCACCTGAAACCGGGACCAGTCAGTTGTCAGTGGCCAACTATATATACATATATACTGGTCGTATGGGTGAGTATATAAAGACACATGTATAGAAATGGGGCGTGACTGTTGAAAAATTAAAGACTGCTATTTCGAAAAAAAAATTTTTTGAAAATTTTTTCACAATTGTCAACATTTTTTCTAATTGAATTTTTCTAAAAAACACTGCCTCCGGCTCCGGCTCCGGCTCCGGCATTTTATATCCGGCTCCGGCTCCGGCTCCGGCTCCGGCAAAATTTTACCTCCGGTCGTTCGCTACCCACTCCACCCCGGGGTACTATAGATAGTATTTATATATTTATCTATACGTAGTATTATATTTTTCTGGATTTTTAAAATCTGAGAAATCTGCGTGACAAATGACAACTATTCGGTATTCGGTATTCGGTTTTCGGCCGAAAACGAAAAACCGAATATTCGGTATTCGGTATTCGGTGAAATTTTTTTCGGTCCCATCCCTAGTATATATAAACACTTCTTTGTCCTCACCCAAAATACTACTAGCAAATGCCTGGAGCGTATCGAACAGTTGGTATTCCAAATAGTCTTCAGTGACGCTCTCGGGATAGCCTTGGGGCAGAAACAGGTCACGAAGCAAGAGGACTAGACCACGCTCAGACCTCTGGGAAAGCTTGGACGCCGTTGACCTTGCAACAATTTTGCCTGTTTCCTCTGACACGTAAAACGATTTGGTGAAGTCAGTGGCACCATAGCGCTCCTCTGCAAATTGCTTCATTTGCTGATCTTGATAGGGACTGAAACAAAGATATATAATTCCAGCAGGCGCTCTTTCGAATAGGCTAGGTTAGAAGCAGGGGTTTTTTTGTGTAAAATAGGGTGTATTTACACATCGGCCGTCTAATTTACACAGCAAAAAATAAAAATACACACTGATTTACACAGCCCCATTTCCCCCCAAAAGCTGATGAAACGGCCTATTTTGGTTGTAAAAATTACACAAATTCGCGGAGTGGCGATTACTGCCTGTGACCTCTTTGTCCTAACAAAATTAAGTCTAATTTTTGACCCCAAAAACAAAAAATCTTCAGTTTCAGCTCTTGAACGGCTTATGATTTTTTATTTTAGCATTCGTTTTTATGCACTTGAAAGTTGACAGTGAAAAATCAGCCATGCTGAGCCCGTCTGTGCGATTTGTTGTCCTACTTCAACCTACTGTAAAACTTTTACACCCGGATTTGAAAAAAATGTGTAGGATCTGGCTGATAGAACAACTCTCTATCTGTGTAAACCATGCCAGTGGCGTATTTAGGGGGGGGGGCTGGGTGTGCTGCAGCCCCCCCCCTTAGCGATTTGAGCCCCCCCCTTAGAGGGTCGCAGCCCCCCCCTTTTCGAAACTTCAAAAGCTGACAAAAGTGTTTCTGATACCTCCACAATTGACAAATTCTACCTTCAAAATTTAAAAAATCTCCAAGTTTTTGCCATTCTGTTGATGTTTTTTCGGCTTAGATACCTTTTTTCTTTGTGCATGCCTATATATATATATGCCAGGTCTATTATCATATTCTGTGCTAATTGATTAATGTCTCAGATGTTTGTATAGTTAGATAGGGTGCAGGTTCGGCGGGGGGGGGAAAATTCAAACGCATATTTTTTCAATGTAAAAACACGTTTTTATAGGTTTTCGGACGCGCTGAGTTCATTTTTAGCACTTTCCAAGCAAAAAAACGTAGATTTATTGCTTTTCGAAAAAATTCAAAATTTGTCGAAAATCATCATTTTTTGACATTCAGGGGCTAATATTTTCGAAAATTTTCACCGATACAGTCGTAATATCAGTCTGAAGTTTAATCATCATAACGTAACTTATAATAATATATTTAATTCAGCTTTGTTTCCAAAATATTCTGCTCATTTATACCAAAAAATGTTAATTTTTTAAACTTATTTAATAGGCGAACTATGCATCGTTAAACTGAGCTCACATATCAATTGTTATTGTTTCTTTTTGCATAGACAATAAATTAACTACATTTTCCGACACAAAATAGCATTTTTAGTTAAAAGGAGCAATTTTTAATAATGAAGAATACCATAAAATACGAATTCAAAATGTCACTGCTGCTCAGCATCACGCTGGCGCTGACAGCCAATTTCGGTTCAAAAGCGCAGCTTTGTTTATGATTCCACATCCACAGTAGCAAATATCCTTTTATTTGATGCAAGCAACTAAGACTAAGCCTTTCCTAACCCAAATACTAAGCCTGAGCCTAAGCACTAAGCCTCAGCCTAAGCACTAAGCCTCAGCCTAAGCACTAAGCCTCAGCCTAAGCCTAAGCACTAAGCCTCAAGCACTAAGCCTAAGCCTAAGGCCTAAATTTAAGAAAAAACCTACTAAGAAACATCAGGAATAACTTTACCGCACTAAAAAACCCCAACTAGCTTCATATTTTGAAAAACTTTGTGGTTATAGCCCGGAATTCGTACTAAACCTTACGTGCGCTGTAACGCTTCAATCAGCCTGATCCTGGTAGCTTCAGAAAAAGTTTTGTAACTTTTCAAAGCCTGAACCGATTTGCAAAATTTTTTCAGCATTTAGTAGCTTAGAAGTTGCTCTTTCAATAGTAACAGCAGGTTTTCATTTGATTCAGTATTTTTAACTAAATCCAATTTTGCGCAAAAAATTTCATGTAAAGTTTAATTTTTTGACAAAGTTTGATTTCCAGCTAAAGCTTACATCCTACAAACTTCTAACCTAGCCTATTCGAAAGAGCGTTCAATTTTGACCCCCCCCCCCTAGGTTTGGGGGATATAGGGGGACTCCGGATCATTAGTCGAAAAAATGCCGTTTTTCCGACTTATTCCACCCCTAAGGGTTTTAACACCAATAATTTCAATCTAGATTTTTATTAAAAGAGGCGACAGCTATTTTGGGGGCTAGAGATCAGATTGGGGGCTTGGCTGACGATGGGGGTTCTATATTTTTATTAAAAGATGGGGTAGGAAGCGATTTATGGGCAAAAATAATTCCCCCCCCCCCCCGCCGAACCTTGACTGTTAGATAGCGTACATGTAACGGGGTCAAAATTTTGGGGGGGCCTCTCCAGCCAAATTTTGGGGACCCTCCCCCTAGATCGACCAAAAATACCCTAAATTTTGCAAAAATTTCGCTAAAAAGTGCCATTTTTTCAAAATTTTGCCCAAGTTTTGGGGACCCTCCCCCCGGCCCCCGGGTCCTCGATTTTGGGGGGTCCCCCCCCCCATCCCTCCCCTCATACATGTATGTTAGATAGGGTAAAAAATACAAAATTAAATACAAAGAATACTAATTTTTGCTTTGCTGCATACATGTTTGTATTTTTTTGTTTGTATTTTTTGCATACATGTTTTTTACGATTTTTTCACTTTTTGTTAATTTTAATTTTTGAAGCATTATTACACCAATCTGCAGTGGCGTAGCCACAAAAAATTTCGGGGAGAGGGGATGCGTTTTCTTTGTTTTAAAACGTTAAAAATGCATTTAATTGCTATTTTAACGCTAAAAACGACACATATTAGCAATTTTCGGCCAATTTATAGTTTCTGTATAATAAAATTAGCCACAGTCGACCATTTGGAACTTTGAATAATGATCTGCTAACGGCAAGTGTATCCGCGTCACGTGTGTCAATTTTCAACCCTAAAATTGCAACACACATCAGAAACGGTCGTTCTTGACGACGGATCAGAAAAAGCCACCTGGCAAAAGCACATTGCATTGCAACGATAAATCATCGCAAAACCCCAATTTTTGAACGCAGCCATAAAATAGCCTACGCTGGCCCATAGCACAAAAAGATTCACTCCAACTCTTATGTACGCAGCTGTACACAACGGGCTTTTACGCCAAATGGACGTGACTTTTGTTCCCCGCTCGACTATATATAACGTACATAGGTCATCATAGACCCTTGGGCCTATTTTTTGATCCATGGGCTTAAATATTAATGTTTAATATTTTAAAATTATATATTTTTGTTTATTTTATGTCAAAAGTGCAGTTGTCAGTGCAATGTTGTTGTTTAAAACCACAAAACAGCTAACACTTCTGGGGGCTGCCGCCCCCAGACCCCCGCATTGCTAAATGCTAGCTGTAGATCCACTACATTTCTTTATTTCATGTAAAAAGTGCAATTTTCAATGCAATTTCGATGGTTAAAATTTCAAAGAAGCTTCAACTTCTGAGGGCTGCCGCCCCCAGACCCCCGCAAAGTTAAGTGCTTGCTGCAGATTCACTATTGTAGTTCACAAACTCAAAAAAGGTCCGAGGGTTGCCGTCCCCGCCAGACCCCTTTTGATCGGCGGTGGCTCACAGTTGCTCCGCACCCCCCCCCCGGTCGCAGCCCCCCCCTTTGCGAAATCCTGGATACGCCACTGAACCATGCATGTACACGGGGTCTCAGCCTGGGACTGGGGGTTGGGGCTTGTTTCAGATTTTTCGAAATTTTAGGGGGGGGGGCTTGCCCTGGCGTGTCGGTTACTTGAACTGACAAAAACGCAAAAATTTTTAATTATCTCATATTTTTTATTTTCGTATGTAGTTCGAGTCTCAAAGTCTAAATATTACTTTTAACGTGAAAAACGGTCAATTTTAACCTAAAAAATGCTAAAATACACACTTTTAAAAATTTACACAGCATATTTTTAATTTACACAACATTTACACAGTGCTGATTTTGAAAAAAAACCCTGTAGAAGGCATTTTTTCGACTAATGATCTGGAGTCCCCCTATATCCCCCAAACCCAGGGGGGGTCAAAATTGAACGGTCTTTCGAATAGGCTAGGTTAGAAGTTTGTAGGATGTAAGCTTTAGCTGTACATTAAACTTTGTCTAAAAAGTTAAATTTATATACATGAAATTTTTTTCGCAAAATTGGATTTAGGCAAAAATACTCCATGAAATAAAAACCTGGTGCCACCATTGAAAGAGCAACTTCTAAGCTACAAAATGCTGAAAAAATTTTGTAAATCGGGTTAGGCTTTGAAAAGTTAAAACTTTTTCTGAAGCTACCTGGACCAGGCTGATTGACGCGTTACAACACAAGTAAGGTTCCGTGCAAAAATCTGGCTATATCTGCGAAATTTTTTAAATTGTGAAGCTAGTTGAGGTTTTTTTAGTGTGGTAAACTTATTTTTAATGGTTCTTAGCATACGTGGGCAGCTACCGAATTCTGGGGGGGGGGTGGGTGCGGAGCAACTTTTCCGGCGATTTTTGCCTCGTGAGCCACCAATTTCGCTTCGTGAGCCACCGATTTTTGCTTCGTGAGCCACCTTCAAAGCATTCTGGGGGGGTGAAGCACCTGTCTGGGGGGGGGGGGTGACGATGCCTTTGGGGGGGGATGAAAATGTAAAAAAAATACAAAAAAAATTACAAAATAGTTACAAAAAAGTTACAAAAAAATTACAAAAAAGTTAGAAAAAATGACAAAATATTTTGTAATATTTTTGTAACTTTTTTGTAATCAGATTTTTTCCTGTGCTGGCGCTTCTGAAACGTGGGTTTTGACCATTATTTTAAAAATGCGCAAAAATAACCATACATCGTAAGAACAAAAGTTGTTCAGGCTTAAATGTTCTTCAATTTGATGTGCATATCAGTATCACGAGAAAAATTTTTTACAGAAATAGCTTTACAAGCCAGTGCATTTACACGTATGTAAACATTTTGATAGATTTACAAATACTAGCAGCTGTGTTTTACTTAAAAATACTTAAAAATTGTCGGTGCTTTATTCAGTGTGGTGTAATTTTTTTGTAAAATAAAGCCTATTTTCTGCATGATGCTGAGGTAAAGTGCGTGTGTGTACAAACGCTTACAAAATTATTTTCGGCTTGCTATTTTAAATAAATGACTCAACAAGGAAAGCTAAAATTTGGCACATAAATGCGCCTCGTTGTCTTCGTGAGGTCGCAAAAATTGATTTGGAGCAAATCGATAGTTTTTAAAAAATATAGTTAAACTTAAGTTTTTCGAAAATAGTGATTTTGGTGTTTTTGAATATATTAATCATATTTATAAAAAATGACATTTTGCGATCGCTCGATCACGTTATAACAAGCGAAATGAGCTTTTGATTGTGCAACAGCTATGTAGCTGTGAAGAAAAATCGCAAACCGAAATTCCACTCACGTTTGGTCTACAGTGAATGCTAATTTGTATCAATCAACTTGATTTTTTGTATGTGGACCTACTTTAACACCAGCTTGCGATTGTGTATTTAAAATTGGCCCCAGGGGCCTGTTGCATAAAAATTCTGACAGCCTAACAGTCTATCAGTCTAACAGTGTAACAGTGGTTTTTGTTGCATAAAACTAACACTGTTAGTGTACTGTTAGCTGATAACTAACAATGTTAGTAACACTGTTATTATCACTGTTAGTTGCATAAAAGCTAACAGTGTTAGTTCCACACTGCTAAATTCTGCTATTAGTCTAACAGTCAACCAGTCACTGTTAGAATAAATAGGGTTCTGTAAAATCTGAAAAACCGTTACTAGAAGGGTTTTTTTAACAGATTCTCTCACTGTGAATGAATAACATGGCCTTAAAAGCAAAGTTAACGTTCCATTTTACGTCTACAAAATAGTCTGTTTGTGCGAAAGTCAAATGTGGACTGTTAGTTTCACTGATAATTGGACTGTTAGAAGCCCTATTAGACTGTTAGAATTCACTGATAACTAACAGCGGTTTTATGCAACGAAAATTTTAACACTGTTAGTCATCAGTCTAAAAGTTTAACAGTCTAACAGTGTTAGACTGATAGTTTTATGCAACAAGGCCCAGGGGCCTGTTGCATAAAGCAATAAGCGATAGGTAGTGTTTGTGACCGGCCGGACGGCCGGAGTGGCCGAATTTTTGGAAAAAACCAATTTATCCAACTCTAGAGTGTCATTTTTACATAACTTACCTGCCAGGTTCTTATGCCGGCCTAATATTGTCTGTCGGTCGATTCGGGTGGGCGGGCGGGTGTTTTAACCCGGCCGGCCGGCCGATTTTGACCGGCCGCTTATCTGATTTTAATTTTAAATAATTTTAAATTTTTAATTTTAATTGTAAATTCCGACGGGTCACAAACACTAGCAGTAGGACCAATTAGTGTTTGTGACCAGCCGCGAAAGCCGCCGGCCGGCTTCGGCCGGCCGTCGGCCCCCCGGCAGAAAAATTAAAAGCCCGCCCGCCCCAAAAATTTTGGACAAAACCAATTAATCCAAATCTATAGTGTCATTTTGGCATAACTTAGCGTGCCGGATTATTATGCCGGCCAAGTTTTGTCAGTCGACTGAATCTGGCCGGCCGTTTAGTGTTTATAACCGGCCGGCCGGCGCCGGCTTTTTTCGGCCGGCCGAAAACTCCAGCCGGTCAATAGGCCCAATAGGTGTATTATGTTTTTTACTATACTTTTACTTCTACGTGCGTTTTGAAAGAATTTTTAAAATTTTTTGAATATTTTTAAAAAATAAAACAATAACATTGCAGTTGTAAACTATGGTTCTTCAAAAAATTATGCATAATTTATACTATCATATGTGAAAAAACACGTAAAAATACATATGTCAAATTCTTCCTCATAACAAAAATTTTACGTAGTCATTTTTTATAAAATTTTCAACACAAACAGACGTACACATAATCTAGCATCCTACAAAATTTTTTCAAAAACTTGCAACAGATATGAAGAATAAACGATACTGTAGGGGAGCGGGGGTAATTTTAGGAGCTTTAAAAAGGTAATAAAATGTAGATTAATGATAGGTAGTTAGGAATTTAGGCAGTTTAGAATTTCGATCATAAATCGAAATTTAGGTAAAGGGGACGGAGAGGGGGGGATAGAATCGAACGTCCCCGTTACACGGGGGGGCTACAAAAATCGAACGTCCCCGTTCGAGGAGGTCAAAATTCAAGAACTAGAGTGCATATTGAGGGTGCCTGTGCAAACATCAAAACAAGCATTCATAACAACAATAAAATGACGGATTGCGATACCTACGCTATTCAACTATGACGGAACTGAGCTGAGCTGATTACAAACAAGACAATACATGTACTAAAAAAAACAAATTTTTTTTTATTTTTGTTTTATATTTTACTGTCCGCTAAAATAGTCCATACGGCAATCATCGGAAATGGATGGAGGGAGGGGCAATGTCCTTGGGGATGTGAAGGTAAGTGGATTTGTCGTTGTTTTCGTAGGCAGGAATCCAGCACAGCAGGGACGGGGGCTTGTTCTCGCAGGGGGTCGATGGGGGCTGCTGAGGGGCGAATCCGGGGGGTGGCTGTTGAAGAAAGAAATTTGGGCGTCGTGGGGGGTGATTAGTTGGGATTGGGGCAATGTCCGAAAGGGGCCGGGGTTATTAGTTAGTACAGACACAGGTGAAACTGAACGAAGAACGTTACACAAAAAAC
>JASANF010004993.1:0-34508 GCA_030248245.1 Trissonchulus sp. WLG1_4
ATTGGGCCCAGCGCATCTACCTGTGCTATAACACAGGCAGGCTGGAGAGTGTCTCACTCTTCTTCTATATAGAGTGAGACGCTGTTATGTACTCTTGCCATAACGTATCACCAAACAAGTATATTAGGTCATATAGTATATAATATTGTTGCAAAAGCCGCGCTGAAGGAGACGCACTGCACACTCCAGCAATGCTTTGTATGCAGTTGTGAAGTTGCGACAAACACTGCCAACGACCCACCGCCACTATGGTTCTTGTGATATGCTCTCCACTCGCCTTACGGCCCACAATTACTGCAACTAGACAGTGACGTGCGATGTTTTCGTCAGTCTGTTTGAACTTTTGTACGGAACATTGCAGTCGACGCAAGTTTAATGAGTCGTTGATTATTCAGTAATCGGTATATAATTTTGTAGGTGGAATCCAATGTCCAAAGGTTAACACAGTGCGGAAATTTTGTGCAGTGCAGGCAGCCACGTGCATTAGACACTTGCATACACTAGCACGTCAGATAGCAAAAAGTAACAGTGATCTACAATGTCGCGGCGGTGTGGGGGCCTCAAGAACGCTAAGCCAAGGCTCCAAAGGTTTAGACGAGGCTGGCTTCAGGCCCTCAATAAATTTAGGTGAACGCGCGAAAATATGTCCACGGCTTGTTCAATTGTGACATGTATATGAGTGTTGTGTTTGTAGAACCGCATAATTCGGGACGAGATCATGCCGGGCGAGTGGGACGTGTGCATCACCAGCTACGAGATGATCATCCGGGAGAAGGCCGTCTTCCGAAAGTTCAACTGGCGCTACATCGTCATCGACGAGGCCCACAGGATCAAAAACGAAAAGTCCAAGGTCTGTCCACTGTCCTCTGCTAACTCTGGTCGCATAAAGTGAATTGGGCCCTGTGTACAGTTTTCATTCGGGGGGTATACGAAAGAGGCGGTTCGCAAATTACTTTTATTTCGAGGCGAATTTTTTTCAAAGCCAGTGCTGTTGGCTGAAGGTGGTTGTGTGCCGTTTTCGGAGTTTTCCTAAAGCTCTTTAGGCCAATCGGTGAAAAAGAAACAAAAAAGACTACAATATTTTGCGAAACCAGGGTTTTTTCAAAATAGGATTTTAGCATTCTGGCGTCATTTTTAAACTCCTGTCGTTATTTTTATTTTTCGTTCCTCAAAATTAGATTATGGCTTTACAGTACCCACCGTTGCGCTGCAGCAGTATTGCTAGTATGGCGTATCGAGAGAAAACTTTCTGGTAGGCTTTTTAGAATTTTTTTGAAATGCGTTAAAATGCACTTTTTTGCAATTTCAATGCAAGAAGAACGAATAACACCACATACTGTTTAAAATCATTATTATTAATTTTGGCAGACAGCAATATCAAACGTAAAATGTGACCGGTCTTCTCCGGCAGATGGTCGAGGTGGAAGTACCGCTGTGCTGTGTGCACTGAGTCAAAAAGCTTCCTAAGCGACCGACTAGCCAAAGTGCAAGTAAACGGCAAGCTCAGCAAGTCACGGAAATTCCACCAGGGAGTTCCACAGGGCAGCTGCCTGTCCCCCCTACTGTTCCAACATCTTTTCAACGACATCCTCGCTGTCCGCTGATATGCCGGCAGAAGTCAATGCATCTTTGTTTGCAGACAACCTGGCCATCGCCATATAGACACAACACAGCAAGGTACAAGAAGCCGAAGCTAGACTTCAAATAGCACTCAACAGAATCGCCAACTGGTCGAAGAAATGGATACTAGAAATCAATGTACAGAAGTGTGACAGCAGCATTGTCTCGACTTGCAATATAGAAGCCAGCCTGCGACCACCGCCACACCTAAATCGCCAACCGATACCATTCTCCAGCACACCAACCTTCCTGGGTGTGATATTTGACAGGCTGCTATACCTGACGTTCATTCGCTGGGCTATTGACTACTGTGCTGGCATTTGAATGCCTAGCGCAGCAGCCACACACCGCAAAACCGTCGAGAAAGTCCAGAACCAAGCCGTGAGGACGATAACTGGCTGTTACAGTTCAGCCCCACTGGAAATCTTATTACTTAAAGCTAGCTACCTTGCCGCCAGTACACCTTCGCGCAGAACAGTTAGCCGGAACAGCGTACGAAAAATTGCTCAGGCTCGACAACAACAACCCAAGATTTGCGACAGCTACAAAAACGCCGCCCGGCAGCAGAATACTAACGTCGCAACCATCTTGGCGCGACACCTCCCGCGCAATATTTGACCAGACTGGCCTAGGAAACCAAAGAAGAGCAACTATCACTGCTGTATGCAAAATCGAACCGGCCAAGCGACATTTCCCAGTGCCAAAGCTACAACTGATACGCCTTGTTAAGCGTGCTTCTACAGCAGAAACCAAAAAAATTGGTAGCAGGCGACACCGTAGCGGCCCAAGGAGAACCGGATTGTGAAACTGGACCGACGGGGCTGCGACAAATCCGGGCGGGAAACAGTCCAGCTGAGTGCCCCTTGCCGGCAGATATTGCTCTAGCTTTAGAGCCCAACTGAGGGCGGTCACCATGGGACTACAGTGGCAGTAGCCGAATATCCGAATCTGTACAGACTCCCAGTCGGTGGTCAGTGTAGTCAACATCTGTCTCCGGCTGAATTTTAGCCAGCTTTTAAATGACATGTGGGACTGCTTTTAATATCTACGGGACTGCTACATAACCCTTCAGTGGGTGCCCGGCCACTGCAGCCTGGCCGGGAATGAAATCGCGGACTCGTTAGGAGGGGTTGGCTGCTCTGAACCACAAACAGATGAACCGATAGACCTGTGCACGGCTAAAACTGTCATCAGGCGCTACGTAACCAAGAAGTGGTTCACTGGTGGTTCAGTGGTCAGTCACCCACGATCGCTGGCACTCTATGTCCCCTATGGCCCAGTGCCACCCCAAACGGAGGCTGGGCTCCCAAGGGCCCACCGGGTCCTACTTAGCAGGCTGCGGACCGGGAAATCCTGGCTGCGTGGGGCATATCGCAACACCATCGACCAAATTAACCACAGAAGCCCAAACTGCCACAGGTGCAATACGGGGGAACCAGAAGACCTGGAACGTGTGATTATTTGGTGCCCGGCCCTAAACCCCTACCGCCTCCCAAACCTGGGTCCAACCCGTAACCTATCTGTTCTTAGGGACTGTCCATTAGCGGTCCTACAGTTCGTCAGGTATACTGGGCTACTAACCCGGCGAATATAGGACCCAATCCTGATCGGCTGCCAAAGACAATAACAACCTCTGGGTACAAGGGTTTTTTGCGGACCACAGTGCGGACATCCGCAATTTTTTTGAGTCGTCCGCAATTGTTTTAGCCGTCCGCAATGCATCCGCACTCCGCATTCCGAAATTTATTCCTCAAAAAATATTTCCCGTGCTCCCCCCTTGGTTTTTCCCACTCCCAGAAAAAATTTTCGGGCACGTCCACATTTGACCAAATTTACGTTATAATTTCAAAAATTTTCCTTCGAGAGCTGTGCCTTCTAATTCATCACAACGATATAGTATAAGTATATAACATTGCTTTTGTCTGCTATAGTGTATTAATGAAGTTTAATGCTGATAATTATTATTTGTAAATGAAGGTAAAGTAAACAATTAGTTGCTTTTTGGGGTAGTCCAAAAGGGAACTTGGTAAATTAAACTTGGTAAGACCAAATTCGGCATTAAAATCAAAAATTTATCTCTCCCCTCCTCCGCCTCCCCCAGACCCCTGCAACCCTGTGTCTTAAACTTACTTGTTATCATCTTTTATCAAAGCCTATGCATGTATATGCGAGCAGGGGCGTAGCCAGGGGGGGGGGGAAATTTCGATACGTCTCCCATTGACCAAATATGGCCTAAAAAGCAAACATTTTGCCCAATTTTTTCTGGGGCCTACCGCCCCCAGGCCCCTCCAGCTTTGCTGGCTGTGGTCTTGTGTTTTTTAACGCGAATGTAAGTGTTAAAATTGCTAAAAAGTGAATTTTAACTCATTAAAACAATCTAGAAGTCGTTCCCCCAATATGTTTTTGGGGCCGTATTCTCAAAATTACCTTGTGATAAGTAGTAAAGAGGTCAAATAAGGTAGAAAAAGTTTATGCCGTATTCCACCCCCTTTTTCAAGGTCACGTTCCGATCCTCACTGCTAGCTGTTTGATGTAGCATTTTAGCTGTTTGTGTAGTAAAAATAACATTTTTTGTGAATTTGTGCGCGGTCGGTAATGTCAAAAATCTCCTTAAAATTACCAAATCTGAACCCTCGCCGGCCCGCCGATTTTGTAATTTTTAGTGTTCTGAGCTCCAGTTTTACTTTATATGCCGCTCTGGTTAAAAAATACCAATGTTATTTAATGAAATTTGCTAATATGTGTACATTGTTGCGATTTAATTGTAATTAATCGCATTTCAAAAAATCGAAAAGTCATGCCCACCCCAAAAAAATTTGCTGGCTACGCCATTGTTGTTGAGTATGAAATATAGATATAGTGCACAAATTAAAATCCTAACAGAGATGCATGAATTTTGCCGACCGCCCGCAAAAAAATTTATTTGTCCGCATCCGCAAAAAAATTTGGCCGTCCGCAAAATATCCGCCCTTCGGATTTTCAAAAAAACCCTGCTCTGGGAACGTGACAGCAGACACTAGACAGTGTATTACACAGGTAAATGCAACACACATGTACACAAGCATCGGTTTTGTTTGATGAAAGATAATAAGGAGGACAAGTTAAGCCCAAAGTTGCAGAGGTCTGAGGGCGGCAGCCCCCAGAGCAAAACCTAGCCATATTTATGAAACTTGGGCGTAGCAATACTTTTTTCAAACAACTTATTGATGTGATGTTAAAATGAAATCTTGGTGATGTTGAAATGAAACTTTGAAGGTGTTGATTGAATTAATGACTGCACTTCAATTTTAATGTTAGCTCGACCCACGCAGCTTACCATAGGTGAACTTAGGCTAGGGGAAGTCACTTCTTTTTAGTGGTGTTTATACTACTTCACTTTGACCACCTAAAACATGCCTCAAAAATTAGCTATATATAAAAGTTGTGAACATTTTTTGGGGTGTCACTGGAAAAACCAAAACGAAGGAATGGTCTCCCTCAAGTCCGTCAGTGTTAATTATGTCTGGCGTCTGGTTTGTTGTCTCCGCCTGTTTGTTGTCCTTTTCCGCTGTTAGACTACGGGCGCACCTTGATAAGACCCTTTCTCTCCTGGGACTACTAAATTGCAACCTCCTCCCCCAAGACTGACGCAAATTTTGCCTATTTTCTATAGAAAAAGAAGCTATTTTTACCGTTTTTAGTCTAAATTTGGGTAAAAACCGCTTAAATTTAATAAAAATGTCAATTTTTGAAGTGGCGAGAGATGAATTATTTGTTTAAGAGCTAAAATACACATGAGATATTTTGGTTGAAAATTTAGCCTACGTCGCCACCCTCCCCCAGGACCCAATTTTGGAGGTTTCCCCTAATCCCCCAATCACATGTATGACCGCCTGGTTTTTTTTTCGCTGGCAAATTTTCGCAATTTTGCGAAAAGCTTGAAATTTTTTTCGCAAAATCTAATTTTTTTCGCAGACTTACTTTTGTTACTTAACACAGTAGACTTTACATTTAAATGTTAATAAAACATTATTCCGCCTATACAGGATTAAGACTGACATAGTTTTCACCATTTTTGGCCAAAAATTAACGATTTTGACATTTTTATTAAAATTTATGGAGCCGTCCTGAGAATTTTGTGTCATTTTTCACAATTTTCACAATCGATGCTCAGAGCTCAGCCGTAAAGAAATTTCATTAGACCCGGCGACGGCCAAGGACCAAGTTAGGCCTGAAAATGCTAACATTTTGAATTGTTACTTAATTATGTCACCTCAGACTACGCTCTATTAGTGTTACATGCAGTCGGTGTGATAAGACATGGAAGGAAATGTGTCCCCATTTACAGTCACTAGAAACATCAAGTCACAAAGTTGCACGAGCCGGGCTTGGGGAATTAAAAAAGTCAGAGAAATTTTCAATTTTTAGGGCAAATTTGGTCAATTGGGGACGTATCGGAAATGTTTTCCGACAAAACCACAAAAATCAGCGCATAGACCTTACGAGTTCACCTCCACTGCGTCAAATTTTTTTCGCAATTTTGCGAAAAGGTTTGAAAATTTTTCGCAATCAGCAATTTTTTTTCGCAATTGCGAACGTTTTTGCGTTTTTGCGTTTTTTTTGCAAAAAAAACCCAGATAACCGCGATAGTTAAACAAATTATTATTCCACGGCTAACCGACTGTGCATAAATTAGCAAAAAATTAAGTCAGATCGATACTACATTTCGGCATTCTCAGCTTCAATGAATATATAACTGGGTATTCAGACTTGAATGCACTGAATGCTGACCGTCTAGGGCCGAACACCCGATTACACTGGTACTGTCGCAGCCATACATGTAGTTGGGGGGGATGGGGGGGGGAGACCCCCCCGAAAATTCGGTCCCGGGGCGTGAGGGGGGTCCCGTGCGGGAGAACAGAGGGGGGTGGGTCCCGGCGGGAGTAGAATTTTGGTCAAAATTTGAAAAAATCGGCCTTTTTTGGTGAAATTTAAGCGATTTTTACCAAAATATTCGTCAAAAATTGTCAAAATCGGTGTTTTTTGGTCAAAATTGATAAAAATTTCGTCATTTTGCGAGGGAGGGGGGGTGGGGGGGTCAAAAATGAGTTGACGCAGGGGTGTGGTCCCACCAGAGGGGGGAGGGTTACCCAAAATTTTGGTGCTGTTACATGTATGGTCGCAGCCATACATGTAACAGCACCGAAATTTTGGGTACCCCTCCCCCCTTGGTGGGACCTACCCTCCCCTGCGTCAATTCATTTTTGGCCCCCCTCCCTCCCCAAAATGACGCAATTTTTACCTTTTTTGACCAAAAAACACCTATTTCGACAATTTTTGGCGGAAATTTGTACAAAGATCACTTAAATTTTACGAAAAAATGCTAATTTTTTTCTAATTTTGGCCAAAATTTTACTCCCGCCGGGACCCTCCCCCCTCTTTCTACCCTGGCGGGACCCCCCCCCTCCCTCCCCCGGGACCGAATGTTGGGGGGGGGGGGGTCTTCCCCTCCCATCCCCCCCCAACTACATGTCTGAACATGCGACTCGCAGCCCATGGCTGTACTTCACCAGGTTCGTACATTGCGTTGTGACTTTACATACAGGTAGACATGAGACCACAATGTACATTAGTTTATTGAACACACCACGCACAATAGCGACTCGACTCCAACTTCGACGACGGCGTCAACTCGGCAAACCAGACCAGCAGGGCTTAACAACCAACAGACTACCAACTAGGAGTGATGCACACTGACTGCCCGACTACTGCTTGACTTGCCGAATTGCGCCGTTTATATAACCTAAATTTTCTCTCTAATAGGCCTGATTGGCTTATTCGCTTCAGCCAATCAGAAATCATTGTTTGAGCGGTTTACCCAATCGCTGTTAGTCAGTTTTTGCGGTTTTATGAATTGTGGTTTTTAGGTAATTTTGACCTTTCGTTCTCAGGCTTATAATTCTGAAATTGCTGGAAAAACCAGTTTGTAATTTTGCATCCTAAAATGATTTAGCTTGTGATAACTTAGGCAGATTCTCATAGCTAAAGCTCCGCATGATATCCCATGCGTGATGCTGTATACGGTAATTTGAGCGGAGCTTTCTTGTACCGTAAGTTACGTGACAACAGGTACAGTAAGTCTTTATCGTAGTCTTCAGAGTACCGTAGGCTTTTCTGACTTAGTTATTTTCTGTTGAGTTTTAATTTAGATATATACTTTTACAATTTCTTGGTTGGGCAAAAGAGGTACTGTTACAAATAAGTAACCCTTAGTTCTGGTTTGATCATTAAAGTATAAATACACATATGGGTTTAAAATTGTATGCCCATGACTAATCTTGTAGATTAGTAACAAATCCCGAAAGAATCTCCTAAACTCCAATGATTATAGACCTAGTGCTAGCGTTACAACCTTTTTCTACAAATCTTTTGAAATACAAACTCCAAGGTTTTTCAATTCTTTTTTTCAAGTCCACATATGGCATATGCAATATCCATGAGAGTGACGACGACCCTGAATGGATTTGCCACAATAATCAAATGACCTCTGGCTCTCAGGAAGGAAACCGTGTTCATAGGAGAGATTCAATTATTATCAACACAAAAATTATGCACACGTGAATTGAGCATTAGTCTTGCGGTCAAGCAGCTCCACACAAGTTAGCTAAACATCGCTATAGTTTACAATTTTTGATCCTGAACCTTTGTTTTTATAAATAGCAACAATATTTGCATCTCTCCAAGCTCTGGGAACATAATAAATTTATCGGAACTGCTAGTTCAGCAGCAAGAGCAAATGTTCCATAAAATCAAATAAAATCCCAAATCAAAATATGCTCCACTGCGCAAACATTTTATTGCAGACTACTTGACTAACATAAATTTGCTCACCGATGAAGAAAAATTTGTTTATCTTCTACAATCAGATAAAAAAATGTTTTAGAAAATTTGGCCAAGTTCGTCTATTTTGCTTTTCGTGAAAGAGCTAAAGCTTACAAAAATGGGAACAACTAATTCTATCCGATTTGAGCCCTAAATTCAACTTGTATGTCTATATCTGTATTGTATTTACTCTAAAATTTGTCTAACATTTTACGCGATGTTTTGCTAGCGTATGCTTTTGTTTAGTTTTATGATGTTTCATCAGCATAATATGTCCATTAATTGGATTTGATGCTTCAATTAGATAAACATTCATTCATTCATAAAACATGTATGCAAATTGATGGCGTGGCATCCCCGTTGTTGTTGTTGTTTTCGGGAGGTGAGCCATGGCTCATATCTGGTGGTCGATGAGGCCACCCTCGCGGAGAAACCCCACGACCTCTTTAGGCACTCCCTTCGTCGACAGCTTCCCCCAAATTTCCTTGGCTGTACACGTGTGCACAATGATTTGGATTTAGCCTCCCCAGGGTACAAATTGTGACTTATCCAACCACACGTCCGCTCTGTTAGCTTTGTGCATTAGGTATATATGTGCAGCTGCTATTAACCTCCCCAGGGTACAAATTGTGACTTATCCAACCACACGTCCGCTCTGTTAGCTTTGTGCATTAGGTATATATGTGCAGCTGCTATTAACCCGATATTGCATTATTTGCATCATATTGGTGGCTTTCAAACAACACCTAGGGATCCTTCCGTAGCCTAGCTAGCAACAGCGAAAGTTGCTTGGTAGCTAATTGTCTGGGCCAGCTCACACACTAAACACGATCACACATACAACTCATTTTACATACAAACACACCCAAATTTGCCTGAGCGAATACACGTAAGACGTGTAATTTACTCAAGTAGCGACGGAAAATAGAATTTGCTACAATAAAAGTCAGAATCTAATAAAAATCAGAATCTACTTTAAAATCAGAATCTACAGGAATGTACAGTACAAATCAGAATGTACAATAAAAATCAGAGTTTGACTATTTCAATGAGAATGTCAGATGTACTGCAGCACCTCCTGGTAGTGCATTGTTTATGTTTAAGCTGTCGGACTACGTGCGCACGTTCCGCTCTACCAACCGTCTGCTGCTGACCGGCACCCCCCTGCAGAACAATTTGCACGAACTCTGGGCCCTCCTCAATTTTCTACTCCCGGAGGTGTTCAGCTCTTCGGATGATTTCGACTCCTGGTTCAGCACCAACACTTGTCTCGGCAATGACAAGTTGGTGCAGCGGTTGCATATGGTCAGTTTGCATTCCACTAGAATTAGGATAGGGTTAGGATTTGGGTTTTCAAATTAACATACACTATTATCTTACTATATTATTAGATTACAACAAGGTTTTTTTTGTGTAAAATAGGGTGTATTTACACATCGGTCGCCTAATTTACACAGCAAAAAATAAAAATACACACTGATTTACACAGCCCCATTTTTCCCCAAAAGTTGATGAAACGGCCTATTTCGGTTGTAAAAATTACAAAAATTCGCGAAGTGGCGACTTGTGCCTGTGACCTCTTTGTCCTAACAAAACTAAGTCTAATTTTTGACCCAAACACAAAAAAAAACTTCAGTTTCTGCTCTTAAATGGCTTATGATTTTTTTATTTTAGCATTCGTTTTTATGCACTTGAAAGTTGACAGTGAAAAATCAGCCACGCTGACCATGTCTGTGCGATTTCTTGTCCTACGTCAAACTACTGTGAAAGTTTTACACCCGGATTTGAAAAAAAATGAGTAGGGTCTGGCTGATAGAACAACTCTCTATCTGTGTAAACCATGCATGTACACGGGGTCTCGGCCTGGGTGTTTGGGCTTGTTTCAGATTTAGCAAAATTTTAGAGGGGCTTGCCCTGGCGTGTCGGATACTTGAACTGACAAAAACGCAAAAATTTTCAACTATCTCATTTTTTATTTTCGTATGTAGTTCGAGTCTCAAAGTCGAAATATTACTTTTCACGTGAAAAAAACGATAAATTTTTACCTAAAAATGCTAAAATACACACTTTTAAAAATTTACACAACATGCCCTTAAGGTGGCGCTCAGGGGAACCGACTTTGGCGTTTAATTTTTTTCAGCGACGTTTTTGACCATAATGTCTTGGAGGAAAGTTGTTCAAAATGAAAATAGCTTTCATTTGATGTGCAAAGATTGAGCAATCGAACGAACGAGACGCTTGGAATACGATCTGGATGTGACCCAGACTTGCCTCAACGGAAACATCAACTCAATTGGCCAGGTAGTTTTCTTGGAATCGCTTAAGGACAAAACGATAGGGACAAGGACAATGACGAGCATGAACTAGTCTATATCTCCTGTTCAAGCAGACGTTGGCTTCAGACACCGTACTCATAAGCATAGCAAGTGAGAGTACGAAATGAAAATAAAACCGCTTAGGGTGTCCAGAAATCTTACCAAACGACAAGTAATTTCATAAGAAATCAGAAGATTACTAACGCATAAGGTAAAAACATTGAACAGCTGATTCTGTTAGAGGCAGTCCTGATCAAATCTTAAGGGTGATCCCGCGCCGCTCTGCTATACGCAGTTGCCACTGTCACTTTCACTGCCACTGCCAAGTGCCAACATTCACTTTTTCGCCTACGAAGACTGCAGAACTTCAAAACTTCACAATTCTTTTCCAAATCTCCACTCCTTATCCCTGACGTAACTGAAACAGTCAGCTTGACTCAGACTATACACAAGCCAGAGTTACGGGGCGGGTCCATGTTATATTATCCATATCCGCGTTAACGCTGGTGCGGCCGCAGTCAGTCACTCTTATTCTGTCTGGCACACAATGAAATGAAATGAACCCGATGGAGAGGTTCGCCTTCCAATCCGCCCAGCAGCCAGCCTTTTCCCAGATTTGCCTCTTCCAGCCGGCCACAACGTGTACATACGTATATACGTAATCAATAGGCTTACATCTCCGTATACGTGAAATTACGTATATACGTATATGAATGTTTACGAATTATATTCCAAAAAGATCTATATTATAATTACCATCTTTAAAACTATCCTATTTTTTGTGATAATTATAATAATAGGGTGAGGTGGCTCTGGAAGGGTTGGCGTTGATGTTCTGAACATGAAACAAGTTTACATTGTGCTGGACGTGACCCGGTTCTCTGGTTCCAGGTCAATAAAGTTGGAGTTATTTTATTGTCAAAACTAATCATCCGTTTTTCGGCACATAAGTCAGCGGTAACCTATACTTTTTATGGTGTCAAATCAAAGCTGTTCTTATATCCTAACTGATGCCGAAAACTAGACCTTTTTACTAGTTAGCTAAAAAAAGTTATGGCGTGAACAATTTTTACGTAAACTTAGTATTTTTCAAAAATGTTACGTAACGTCCGTGTTAGTATTGATATAACAAAGGTAATGCTTCCATGAAGTCAGCCATATTACTGTGATCCTTACACAAAGCAGTTTTTACTCTATCAGTGACCATGGAGCCGGCAATATGGGTCTAAATTTGAAATCTATTTTATTCTAAAATTTTATTTTGCGTTTTTCGGTATATAAGTCAGCGTTAACGTGTAGCTTTTTTGGTATCAAATAAAAGCCCTTCTTCTGCTCTATCTAACTACGAAAACCGGAATCATTTACGTTGTCCCTGAAAAAAGTTATGGCCAAAAGTTCTTTTTTGAAAACATTTTGTGCGAAAAAATTCCTCCGCGACTACTCACACCATATACGTATTGAACAAAAGTTCGGAAAAATTGAAATCGTTATAACTTGCGTCAACCTTGACGTAGAAACACAAAATTGACAGCATTCAACTCAGAATTGAAAGGGCTTTCGGATGATACCTTACATGACGTTTACGGACGCAACGGCCAGTCACGTATGACTATTATTTTTATACTGACCATTTGTCGCTGTTTACGTCATCATGCGACATATCAATTGATAGCTCTCAACAAGCGCAAGCATATAAAACAAATTTCACGTCGATACCGTAACCCTAACAAACGTTATGGCTCCTGGAATTTTTCCCTTTGGTGACTACCTATAATCACCTCATATGCGATCAATTCGCATTAAAATTTAATTTTGAACAAAATTTTAAAAAAATTTCAAAATTTTTTTATTGTCATACAATAACTTACTTCGGGATCTAGATTTGGTCGAACTAGTCTAAACTAGACGCACTAGTCTTGTAATATGTATATATATATATAAAATATCTATATATAAATATATATATATATATAGATGTATATATATATATATATATATATATATATATATATATATATTTAACACGCACATACACAATACGCAAAGTAGGTATATATATATATATATAATATACACATGCACATGTGCACCGACTGTAACACAGGTATGATTCATGCACAATATCCTAAGGAATATGATGGAAACATGCTGATTGCTGACTTATGCTGAATGTACAAATAGAACACATTACACAGATTATATACATACAATCTACACTTGAGTTTCTTACAAATTTATATGTCCCTAAATTCGCAACAAAGTTGTCACTGACTCTTACTGTTTACACTTTTGAAAGGAACTTACACACATGTGTTACGTACGTATGCACACATAATGTATCACACACATACAAAATGAACTTACACCCATAAACGCACACAAACAAATATAAGTCTGTATCTAAACGCACACAAACAAATATAAGTCTGTATCTAAGTATCTAACTAATTCAAAATGTAGTCGAGAATACCAAATCCAATTTCCAAATAAAAAACTTACGTGTCACAGGACATATTAATCAAAATATAAATAACGTCAGATCATAATAAAAAGCAATTGTACAATGAGAATGAGAATTATGAAATTAATTAACAACGGATAATAATAATAATATTAATATAAAATACGCCAATAACAGGGGCTGACTGGAGAATATCACAGATTGGAAATTGGCAGGTTAGTAGGAAACGTTGAATATGGAAGAGAATGAAATTAAACGCCCAAATTAATGCTAAATTACTACATGACATGTAATTTAACGGAATACAATAGATGCTCAGACAAAGCGTCTTCAAGTCAGTAAATGGTCGTGGAAGGCCAAATACGCTTCGTCAATCTTCATGACGGTTTCACCAAAAAATGCACTGAAACATCACACATAATATTGATTGTTTGCACAGCCCCAAATCGTTTTTTGCCCCTCAAAACAGTCGCAATTTCAGCTAAAATTGTAGGGAGTACCCAGACTAACGATTTTTCCAATGGTTATTCAGTTAGTGTTAAAAAGCCTCCATGGTACATGAGCAAATTTAGCTGAAGGTCGCGCGAATAGGGTGCGGAAAACAGTGTCTGCCCTACGAAGATCGTATTCCTATTCGCAACAGGTAAACCTAGACACCTAGTCCACCTACTTTGACGAGCTCACACGAATTGCATTTTCTCGTTAATAAAGTCTTGTACCAATGCTTTTACAAGCTCAGCCTAAGTATTTTTCCGCTTTAGACAGGCAGTAACATATCTACCCAAGGAGCCGCCCGACAAGGGCAGTTTCCCTTACCAGTCCTATCCCTTTTTCCGCTGTAGTGGAGACGAAACACAGCGCATAACTATACTTACATATAATAACTATGACAGGTTAGCTGCCTGTAGTGTACCTAATGTACGTAAATGTGCCGTAAATGAACGCTCTTCCAGGACCAGAGGACCTTTTTTATAATTTTTTGCACTTTATGAACTATAAAACCATATATAATGAACGACCTCAACGACGTATTCATCCACGAGTGTAAACACATATATACAGTTTTCTACATTTTTTGAAATTCTATATTTCGGCAAAATTGGACCACCTTTGCATTTTGTCATGTCTGTACTGGTGCTGACAGTGGCAGCCCGAGTATATATATATATTTATAAATCAAATAATACTATACTATACCCTGATGGAGGGCGTGGGTCGTACAGCGAGTCCACGAGAGTCATTGACATAAATAGACCTCAAATTCGTGTTCAGATGGTCAAATTACACCTTAGAACATCGAAATCTGAATTTTGAAAAATTTTCCCTTGGACCCCATTTGTCGAGAGGGGTACCCTGATGGTGCGTGGGTGAGTAGGTGGGTCGTACGCGAGTCCACGAGAGTCATGGACAAAAATATACCCAACGCCCACATTCTTGTTCAAGGGGTCAAATTACACCTGTGGACATAAAAATCTGAATTTCGAAAAATTGACCCTTTGGACCTCTTGTGGGGGGGAGCGGGGGGTACCCTGAGTGGGTCGTAGGAGAGTTCACGAGAGTCATAGACAAAAATAGACTTCAGATACGTGTTCAGGGGGTCAAATTACACCTACCTATGACCATCAAAATCTAAATTTCGAAAATTTGACCCATTGGACCCCTTGTGGGGGGGTACCCTGAGGGGTGTCGTAACTCGTAGGAGAGTTCACGAGAGTCATAGACAAAAATAGACCTCAGATTCGTGTTCAGGGGGTCAAAGCACACCTATGAACATCAAAATCTGGGGTTAAATGCAGTTGGGGGGGAATTGTGAACCTATTTTTTTTAGTAAAGCACCCAATGCATTTTTGCTTGAAGAACCCGTATTTCATTTCTTGGATTTTCCGAAATGTATATCACCCCCCGAAATCCGAACCCTCACTGAGGGAAGTTTTCGCAATTTTTTAGGAAACCCGTATTTTCTCCGTTATAAAAGAGTTTCAGTGGAATCGGAATGTTTACAATTTTTAGAATCGAAACAAAGGCACGTTGACCCCGTTCTTTCCGAAAATTTGGCCAAATTCACGAGAATCGTCCAATTTTTGACCAAATTCAAACTGCGCTTCAATTTAGGCTTGGATTAAGGCTTAGTATGGGGCTTAGGGTTAGGCCTCATATCAGGCTTAGCCTTAGGTACTAAAAAATTTTCATGAAAAATCCTGTCAACTTAGCCTAGAGAATCCTGGCAGCTAAACCTAGACGATGCCTTAAAACATCATAACGCACTCAAAACTAACCAAAAACAAAGTTTATAGAAATTTTTGGCTTCAAACTTTGGCTTACGTTCACTTCTTAAAAACACTGAAAATGCAATTTTCAAGGGGTCATAGCTCAGAAAACACAAATTTGTTGATAGGGGTTCTATTACAAAAAATGCTTTCCTTGAGGTGCTCTACTACAAAAAATAGCTCCACTATTTCCACCCCCCCAACTGCATTTGATCCAAAATTTGAATTTCGAAAATTTGACCCATTGGAGTATTGGACCCTTTATGGGGGGATACACTGAGAGGGGGTCGTAGGAGAGTTCACCAGAGTCACAACTCACAGCCATAAATAAACCTCAGAGTCATGTTCAGGATACCATATTACGCCTACAGACAAGTTTTTGAGAAAAAAACTTGAAAACCTTTTTTTGACCCTAAAAGTGTCCAATAGTCCCGGGTTCCCATTGACAACAACCTGGGGGGGGGGGGGAGACAATCAGTGGGGCAGTGGGTAATATGTTCGCAAGTTCACAATTTATACATAATACACGAAAAAACTTCAATTACCACTAAAAAACAGCAAACATAATTATTCTACTGTGAAGTTACGTACTCGCATATATATATACATGACGGTGGGGATGGATGGGGGGACCCTCCCTGCCAAAATCGAGGGGCCGGGGGGGTGGATCCCCAATATTTGGGCAAAATTTCAAAAAAATGTCACTTTTTTGCAAAATTTTGCCAAATTAGGGATATTTTTGGTCGACCAGGGGAGGAGGGTCCCCAAAATTTTGACCCCGTTACATGTATGCATGACACACAGCCAACAGGGGGGCATATACAGTCTAGGGGACTATTCAACATCTGAGGAAGAAAGTGATAATACCAGTGAATATTGAATGCACAGCCTGTGAGTTTAAATTCGTATACAAAACGATAGACCTCCAGCTATAACGATGATAGCTCTACTGCCCGTAGCGGGCCTACACCCGTAATACACGTGTCAGGGGCTATGGGCATGCCCTGAGGCTTATAGGCCGAAATTGAAAAAAACCTTCGTTAGCTTCTATTCCGCCATTGTGGTACTTGACATGCAAAAGATCATGACTGGCCGTGTGCTAAACTTCTTAAAAAGTGTGCTAAACTTTTTTGGACTTTGTTGTCATTTTTTTTGTCACGTCATTTTTTGGACCCAAAAAAGGGGTCTCCCCTCTCCCAGCACAGGCTGACACAGAAACACCTGAGCAAATCTATTTTTTCCGTGTCTATTGCAGGCTATACGAAATGTGAAAAACTAAAAAAGGTGTCGCTCGGATGAACTACTGGCGAGAAAAGGTCTGGGGAAAAAAGAGCGAAAGTCCGTAATTAAATACAAAAAAACTGGAAATATCGTGCACTATGAAAAATGACACCTTTTGGCTAAATTATGTAGACGATCAAAAAGATCTGACATTAATAACTACGAAAGCAAGTCGCTTGACACTTCAGATGTACGCTCTTTTTGGTCGTTCGTTCGAAATGAACTGACGGAAAAGCAATCAGTTTCAGTTTTGAAAGATACAACTGGATCGGTAGTTTAAGATGACCAGCATAAAGCAGATATGTTTAATGACTATTTTATTTTTGCTCTGTATACTCAGTTGACGACGGTCATGTCCCAAATTACATCCGATCTAATTGTGCTGTTCAAAAACCGGTTATTTTCAGCGGTGAAATTGTTTTGCAGTATTTAAAAAAACTTCGCGGCAAATTTTGCTGAGGTCCCCACACAATTCCCCAGTTTTTTCTAAAAAAGTTTGCCTCAGAGTTGTCTGGTCCGTTAGCCACAATTTTTACTGTCTCGTATCATACAGGTTTTTTGCCGGCCATGTGGAAAACTGCGGCAGTACTCCTATATTCATGAAAAAGGACCAACTTCTTCTGTAACAAACTGTAACTTCTTCTGTAGCAGCCCCCCCCCCGAAATTTCTCACGACTGAAATTTTACACAAGGGTCCCCCCTTTGGTTTTTATGGTCCGGCCGGAAAATTTATCTGATGCGTCCCCAATTGACCAAATTTGGCCTAAAAATCAAAAATTTTCCCCAATTTTTTTCCTGGGGGCTGCCGCCCCCAGACCCCTGCAACTATGTGGCTTTCTATTCCTTGTTATTATCTTTCACCAAAGCTTATACATGTATACAAGAGTTCATTATGCTGCATTTGCATTTCTATACGAGTATATTATGCTGCATTTAGTTGTGTAATACACTGTCTTTTGTCTGATGTGATGATCCCATCATGTGTTTTATTTTCCAGTCGGAAAAAAATTTCTGATACGTCCCCAGTTGAGCAAATTCAACCTAAAAATTGAAAAATTCTCCATTTTTTTCTGGGTATATACACCACTGGTTTTTATTACAGACTCAATTCATTGCCCTTGATATGGCTGTGGCTATAACAAATTAGCGTAAAGCTGAAAAACGCTAGTATAAAGTCAAAAAATTTCTTCAGACCTCCGCCCCCCCCCGAAATCGAAGTCTGGGACCGTCAGTGATACATATATATACATTAGATCAGTAATGAAATAGGGGACAGATCCCCTCGAAAGAAAATTTTGGAAAATTTTTGAAATTTCAGTGTAATTGGGGACGTGCCGGAAAATTTTTTTCAGCGGTGTTATAAAACCAAAGGGGGACCACAGAAAAAAAGTAAGAAAGGGGGGGCTGAAATCGCGAAGGAGGGCTAAAATCGCGAAGGGGGGCTGATGTCCCCCTAGCCCCCCCCCCCCTGGGTACGCCACTGGTGCTGAATCACAATTTTGTGTCCTGCGATGCTGTGAATGATCTGGGTGTTCTTGTAACTAACGATTTAAAACCTTCTACTCATGTTAAACATATAGTCATGGCGTGGCAGCTACACGGATGGTTAACATTATTTTTTTAGCATTTCAGTCGAGAAACAGACACTTTCTTTTGAGTCTTTTTAAATCATATGTTTTACCGAAATTAGAATATGAATAATCTGAGGTATGGTCTTCATGGTTAAAAAAAGACATTGCTGCTAGAGTACAGCGTCGCTTTACAAAGCGGCTACCGGGTTTAATATGTCTTACACCGAAATACTAGAAATCTTAGGATTAACGACTCTCGAAATGCGACGCTTGCATAAAGATCTAGTCCTAGTGTTTAAAATGAAAATAAGTTTGAAGTTTGAAATTTGAATTAAATTTGAGCTTTGACGATTTTTTTGTTTTGTCTCCCTCTGACAAAGCACGAGGGAATTCTTGGAAAATTAAGGCACCTGTGGCTCGTTTGGATATTAGAAAATATTTTTTCAGTAATAGAACAATTCATGTTTGGAACTCGCTTCCACAATGTGTAATCGATAGCATCTGTGACCGTTTTTAAACATATGTAAGTTACGTGATGCAGATTTTTCTCCTTTTTTGGTTCCATCGCAAACTTAGTTTTCTTTCTTTGTCAATTTTGTGCAGTCCGTAATCCGTATTTTTCTTGTAAAGTTTACAGCTGAGCAGTCAGATTTCTCTTTTATGTTAAATATAATCTATAATCTTATATATATCCTTCCAAAAAATGGGACAAATTGGCAATTTTTTTGTTTTTCCAGTTTTGGATAATGTATACTAAAGTTATTGGTCCCCCCTAGTTACAATTTTAATCCCAAAAATGTGTTGCATATTACGGTTAGGCTTCTAAAGACCTTCTAGGCCGCAGCCTAACCTCTCGCCAGTTTGTTTAATTTTGGGTTCGTTGAAAATGACCTGATTGCTTCTTTGCTACATTTGAAACAGTGGTTTGTTTTATTCCGTTTGTGTTGTTTTTCAATCTTGTACTAATGTTTTTACTGTACGTCTTTGTTGAAGAATATTTTTTTCTTGTCGAGTAAACGCTTTCTTTCTTTCTTCTTTCTTTCTTTTGGGGGTCTCCAGTAGTATCTCAAAAAATACTTGACCGATCCGGCTGAAATTTTGCCAGCACTTACATAGGTACTGCCAAAGTGCCAAGGGGTGTACACACACAAAACATTGTGTAAAAATCTCCACTAAATTTTCAGCTATAAAAATTCAAATTCTCAAAATCCGCAATAGTGGCAAAGTTGCCTATTCTAGGCTTCGGCGCTGCGCTGTCGCGCCAACCCTGATCATGTTAAAGGCCAATTCACACGGTGCGTTTTTGCCGCTGCGATTTTGACGCAAAACGCAAGCCGCAGGGTGTCGCAAGCGAAACGCACCGTCTGAACAAGCTTTGCGGCCTTGGTGCGTCTCGCAGGTCAGTTTGCTGCGTCTTTACTGTTTCAAAAAAATGACAAATTGGTCCGCGAAATTTGTTTATGCCAACACGTCCGCAGCAACAAAACGCAATGAAATCGCAGGTCGAATTGCAGTCTGGCGTTTAAAACGCTGCGGCAAATTCAAGACGCAGGCATTCCGCACTAAAAACGCTGCGTCTGTTCAGACATTGCGTTTTGCGTGCGGCAAGCTGCGTTTTGCCGCAGCGACAAAAACGCTGCGGCAAAATCGCAGTAAAATCGCAGCGTGTGAATCGGCCTTAAGGACTAAGATGGCACTCCTGAGTCCTGAAATGTGGGTATTGGCCATTATTTTGGAAACGCGCAAAAATAAACATGCATCGTAAGAACAAAAGTTCTTCAGAAGTGAATTTCCTTCAATTTGATGAACATATCACATAAAAAATTGAAAATTTTGAGCAAATTTCAGCAAGGAAAATAGATTTACACAGAAATGCCTTCACAAGCCAGTGCATTTACACGTATGTAATGAAATTGGAAGGATGAAAAACACTAGCAGCTGTGTTTCATTGGAACAAACTCAAAATTTTTTGGCGTTTTATTGAGTGTGGTATAATTTTCTTGTGAAACTAACGCAATTCTTTCTGCATGAGACAGAAATAGTGGCCCGTATTTACATATGTACTAACACAAGGTGGTACTAACGAATGTGCAGTGTTTTTCAACAGGCCAGTATTCAATAATTAATTAACTTTAGAGCATGTTCTTTATATAGTTAGAAAACGCCACTTTTCTTCTATATTTAAGCAAAGTTTTAATGTACAACTGTAAAGACGATTTGTATGGCGCGTGTTGAAAGTAAACCAATTTGGCTTTTTTTACCACTTTCAAATCTGGCCACTTTTTGAAGAGTTCAAAAAACAAAATCATGCAAAAAATGGCACAAAAATTTAAAAGTGAATTATCTAGACCCAAAATGCACGATTTTATGATTTGTCAATTATTAAATGAAATATACGGTTTCAAAGTGAAAAGTGACAAATCACACTCAACTTTCGGGTTCTATATCTGCGCAAAAATATAAGCAATTTAAAACATTTTCATTTTGGGTCTAGAAAATGTGCTAAAGTTTATTCATGTTCATTTTTGTGTTTATGCGCTTTGCATGCGCTTAGAAAAGTGGCCAAAACTGTTAAATTTCCATTCTCCTGTTGTGTAGTTTGGCTTGTTGGCTTGGCTTGCTCATAAAAATTTTCCACATGATCCCGCTAACTTCATTTGCCATTTTGTGTATGTGAATCAATTTTTTACAGACTTTCTTTTCAAAAAATACAGGTTGAAATAACTAATTTTCTTCAACAATATGAAAACCACTGCACATTCGTTAGTACCACCTTAAGGGGGCGCTCCGGGAATCGGGAGTTACATCGAAAATTGGCGAAAAAGTTGGCAAATGTCAGACTTTACTATACATTGGATTTGATTTATACAAAGAAACTGAGTCTTGAATTTTTTTGTCTACAAGCTCAAAACTGAGCAATTTGAAGCTAGTACTACCAAAAAATTGCATCTAGACGAAAAATATAACAAGATTTAAGATTCACGACACCCTGGTTAACCCTTTCATGCCGAGACTTTCTCGATAGAATGCATAAAAGCAGTCTTAGCTCAGTCTTGCTAAATGCAGTCCCAGAGTCTCAGAGTCACCAAACCCCAGAGTATTAACACCGAAACCGTGCGCTTTCCATAGTTGAATGCTAGAAATGAACTACAATATCCGCTATATTTGATGCACAAAAAGCTAATTGCCGGAGTTGCGATTAATTAGCATAATGCGGCCATAAAGAAAATATTACTTTTGGGATGAAAAAAAGTCAAATTTTCACATTGCTTAACTAAGTATAGGTTTGTTGTATCGCAGTAGAAGCAAAACTTGGCTGCTAAATACAAAGATCTACGAATGGTTGAAAAAAGGTTCGAGGATTAGCTGACTGGAACAAAATAGCCAAGTTTAATAGACCCAGATAGGGTACTCATAACGTTGGTGCCATATGGCCCGTCCAGGCATGAAAGGGTTAACATTAACCACGCAATATGCTAATAATGTTAAACTTATATAGTTATATAACATAATATAGTTAGTCTTAGATGCACTTAGAGGCACTGACGAAGGACTTGGGTTGGTGAAAATAATCGCCCGGTAATGATAATTCTGACCCGTAGACCATTTGCGTCGGCGAAAATCCGTAAAAACAAACGCTTGAGCGAAGTCCTAACAATATTAGGGGCGGCAAGGAGTCGTACCAATTTGTCTTTTTACAAGAAGCCCGAATCGCATTTTTTAGGGTACGATGAAAACGTTCGACCATTCCATTCCACTGTGAGTGATAAGCCGTAGTGCGACGGCGCTCAATGCCCAGTCTCTCTACAAGCTCAGCCCATACAGCTGATTCAAACTGTGATCCGAGGTCAAATATGATGAGTGAGGGTACGCCGAAGCGACTAACCCAGTTTGCGCTGAATGCTTTCGCGACCACCTCCGTGATGATTGTTGATAGTGGAATAGCCTCAGGCCACGATGTAAAGCGGTCAATAATGATGAGTAGGTACCGACAGTTGCGAGACGGGGGCAAAGGTAGTACCAAGTCTACGTGGACTGTATGGAATCTAGCAACCGTTGGTAATCGAACTAACAGGACATGCAATGTTTCTTGTGATTTTTAAGGCTTGACATCTTAGCATGAGCGCGTATAAGCTTTAATATCGCGATGCATTTCTGGCCAAACAAAGCGTGCAGCAATCATCTTTGTCGTGGCAAAAATTCCTAAATGAGATAAACAGTGGAAGTCTTTAATGGCAGATTGGCGAAAAGCTTGCGACAAATACGGTCGTTTATTGTCGTTATTGCACAGGAAGCTTTGACAAGAGCAAGGTTGTAGCTTTAAAGAAGCTTTGCTGCTGTGGATCACGTTTTTGTGTTTTTGCAAGTTCCTGGTTGTCGGCCAGGGCCAGAGCATAAACGGAACTTGAAAGAGTATCCGCTACGACATTGTCAGCCCCAGCAATATGCTGGATATCGCAACAAAGTTCAGAAACGTATGATATTCATCTGCTTTGGCGTCGAATGTTTTTATCGGAAAAATCTTTAAAAATGGCTTGTGGTCAATTCTGATGATTACCGAATTCCAAGCAAGCCAATGAAAGTGTTTTAAAGCCAAATAAATAGCTAACCGGTCTCGACCAAAAGCTGATTTCTGATTCGGTTGGGTTGACAGCTTTTTTGAATAGAACTCTATGGATTCCATGTTGGTGCCATTCAGTTGATAAAGTAATGCCACTACTGCTTGTTGGGAAGCGTCTGTGGTGAGAATCAACTTCGCATCGGGTACCGGATGCACAAAAAGTATTTTTCCCGCCAATTTTGCCTTTAGTGTCTCAAATGACACTTTGCACTTGTCGTTCCAATAAAAATCAGAGCCATGCTTCATCAAATTTGTCAAAGATGACGCTAAATCAGCAAAGTTGGGTATGAATCTGTGGTAGAAACCCATCATGCCGCGAAAACGGCGTAAGAATTTTTCACCCATCGGTCGGGGAAGGTCAAGTATGGCATGGCTTGGAGCTTCAAGAGTAGTGCCCTCGGAGCTTAAAATACGGACAGAAAAAATTTGCCCTTTCTTATGTTGACTCGCATATTGTGCTTTGCCAAACGGTCAAGAACTTGCTTTAAATTTTAAAATGCGTCTTTATGTCTGAGCTTGCAATAATAATATCATCAATATATCTTCTGGCACAGGTGAAATCTTTGAATTCTATGTCCGCGCATCTTTGAAAGTTTTGAGACGTGTTGCGAAGTCCAAATGGCATGTAGTCGAAGCAAAAACTGCAGAAATAAGTTGTTAAATACGTCTTTTTGATGTCTTCTGGTGCCATCTTGATCTGATAAAAAGCCTTCTGCAGATCCATGATACTGAATACATGACATCCCCTAAAGGATTGAGTCATCTCTTCTATACGCGGCATCGGATATCCGTCTGGGACTGTTTGACTGTTGAGAGCACGATAGTCACCGCAGGGTTGTAGGCTGTTGTCCGGTTTGGTTACGACATGAAGTTGTGTTGCCAATGGTAACTCTTCGCGATGGCAGATTCCTTGACGTTTCATGGACAGGAATTTGTCTTTTGCTGCTTGAAGTTTCCTCCAAAAAAAAAACCGTAAAACCGTCGAGGGCGATTGAAGCAAGAAGGACCGACGGTAACGATATGATGCTACACAGGTAATTTCACTAACGTTTGAGGCGACCGGGCCCCTCCCGACCCCCGCGCTTTCTTACTCTCCTCCACACCCTTTTTTCCTGCGGCAAAAAAGCAGAAGAAAAAAAATTTTTCTTTTTTGGGGCCGGCCCCCCCACCGCAAAAGCACATCCCCAGCCCAATAAAAGAAAATATCCACAAACAACAACACAAAACCCCCCCCCCCCCCACAAAACACCAACATAAACACACAAAAACACAAAGAGACCCAGAGCCGCCGCCCCCCACTCCTCTCCCCTTCTTCCTCCACAGCGGCAGACAACTGACCATGCTGCCAGTGTCTGCAAGAAAGGTGCCAATGTTTGGCGCAGCGACAATGACAGAGTTCACCCCGACGTGTGCTGCAATGACAAACTGGGCATTGCCGTTTCCTGAGGGTCCAGCGTGCGAATCTGTGAAGTTGCACGGCGGAAAGCATTTATAAGCGTCTCGACCATACATAAAGTAACAGCGCCCTCTATCCGGCCTATAGTTGCGGCTTTGTGAGCGGTTACGTGAGCGCTGTCGAAATCATTGTTCACGTTGCCTGCGATTTTTCTGATTTGGCATTTCAATTGCCTAAATTTGTCTTGACAACTGCTCCACTTGATCAATCAAATATTTTTGGTTTTATTGGATCAGGTTTATTGTCGTATCGGCAATTGATGGTCTTCGAGTAGGCGGTTCCAGAATGACTACTCTGTTGCCGCTTGGAATTTGTTCCATGAGCTCGTCTGCGATTTCTGCAAGTTTGTCAGTGCTTAATTCAGACAGCGACGTCAAGATCAGCCTGACACCTTCTGGCATCATTTCAAAACGCAGCCAAACAATATCTGGATTCTTTGGCGCTAAGCGTTGTAGGTGACTTAGGGCAGCCAAGGGTTTCCTATCCCCCAACTCTTGGTCTGCTAGCTCTGCTAGCAGTTTCTTAAGACAGTGAGTGTCATTTTCTAAAATGTTAAGCATTAACTGTTGTTTAATTTCGCTGAAAATTTTGTCAGATTGATGCTGGCTTCAAGAACAACATCTGTAAGTAGTGCGCCTAGCAGACTGTGTTTGCGCACGTGTTCTGGCGTGCCGTCAACAGTTGTTCTATGTGTTGGGACCACATACGAGGCTCGAAGTTAGGGTAGAAGTCTGGCAGCTTTACCCTTCGCGTACTCTTGGTAGGAGTCACAGTCGTGTCAATGACAATCAAGGAATGGCTAAGTTTGGGGCTTGGCTGAGCACATGTTGCCGAGAAAGGAATTTTATCAGGGTGAACCAGAAATTATTCTACAACGTATTTGTTTTCGTGCTCTAAACTCTCAATTACGTCATCTAGACTAGACGGTAGACCAAATTCTGGTTTGCTGAAAACAGGGCATAGGGCAGATGTAAACAATTTGGGGCAATACAGATAACACACGCAACCCGCCGGGAAAAACCGAACCAACCGTCGTGAAATTCGTAGCTATTCTGAACTCTAAGCCAAAGGCATAGCGAAGTCTACTCATGTTTTGTGAATAGGTTGACCGTATGTTTAAATGTTTTGAATAGAAAGACAAAAGAACTAGTTTTAAGGCCTATTCACATTTGTAACACATACTTCACACAACTAATCGTGAAGGTTTAAATAAGACATGTTGAAGCAGCCACAATCAACCATGGTTTACCTGTTCTAAAAAATCAATTAGTACATTAGTAGTTAGTACTGGATCAGGCCCATCACAGGCCCCTCAATTCTGATTGGAATTACTTCATAGTCATTTGAAAATACCTGCGCAAACTTTTGTAGTCAGGATTCTCCATAAGTGTTTTCAATTGCGAGCTTAAAATGAAGATGCTAGAAAAGGACAAAACAAGACAAGACAAAAGTTTTCCGCTATCAGCGACTTTTTACTGCTCACTGCTCAGCGAAAAGCAAAAATTTAAAAAAATTTATCATAGAGGTTGAAATATGAAATAATCACATGGTACGTATCTGAATGACTGGCAACAGCATTGGTTCCATTTTTCGACATCTCAGATTGGTTATAGTGTTATTAATCTGCAAAGCCTTTTTACGAGGGCTACCTTGAATGCTAAAACTTTCAATTTTTTTAGTTTTAAAGCTGGTTGCTTACTCACTTTTAATACTACTACAATTAAGACCATAATTTAGTCAGTTTTAGTTGTAATAGCTAATTAATTGTGAAACTGTTAAGAAGTGGCTCGCGATTTATTTCAACTAAAAGAAAAACGCGATCATTAATATAAAGTAGAACTATTTAGAAAAAAATTTGACAAATAAGATCAGTTTTTCCACAACCTTTCCGCCGGTTTCCTTCTCTTACAAGGCTATGGGTTTTGAAAAATAGCCGCAATCAGCAGCCAATAATTGTTTTACATTTCTACATTTTTTCAAAGCCCCCTCAAACGTACAAGTTCCTTACTGGCAAATGAAGCCAGATAAATCAAGTTCTTATTGTAGAAACTTGCAACTAGTGATGACTACTATAATAAATTCATAGTCAATATATCACCGTGACAACAAAAGTGTCAAAACACGCAAAAACTACGCTGCAAGAAGCAGCATAAAGACCTGTCGGCATTGCGATGCCGACAGGAACAATGTAGATGTAATCAAGTTATGTTATGTTATATTATTAATGAGACAATGCATGCGTTTATGTTTAGTCAAGGTAGCGATACCAGTCGGTTAAAAGACGCTAGAGCCAGTGAGGCAAGGAGTTTATTAGAAAGACAGGGGCAGAGCAGTAGAAACAGTTACACTGATTATCCATCCACAGTGCGTGTTTATATAGCGTCGTATGTCGCATGGTTGTATACAACTTAGATAGAGCAATATGCGAATGAGCTCTAACGCGCATAAAAGTTGTATAACTTGACTCATCGTTGGGCCAAATTTCATGCGTGCACAAGTACGAAAGCACGTATGCACATTACATTTCCCCACTTTTTCCTGTTGCGCCACAGCGCAGCAGGTACTTTATACTTGGTTTGTATAGAATTTGCAGAATCTTTAAATAGACAGACTTACCTGTTAATTCTGGTGGTAGGTAAGTATATAACACTGTAAGGCCAGTAACCTTCCAGTATTAGTAAATAACACTAGAAAAGCGATGCCTCTCAGAATACTCAGAATGCAAAAACTGAGAACCGGTGGGGATTCGAACCCCCAAACCTCTGACTTGTGATCAGATGCTCAGCAAATGCTTAACGCACTACCACCTGAGCCAACCGGCCTTGACTGTCTTGATTGATGATCTTTGTTATACAAATGTCAAACCCGAAAACTGCTATGATTTACCTCGTCTTAGTTATAGTTTCTTCTTCAGATGTTACGCATGTCTAGTAATATGTTAACATTACGACATAACTGTACTGATAGTAGAAGGACGGTATACTGAAATTCTGTGTTGCACTTAATCGTATTTAATGTTGTTAAGAAACTGTCGTATCTGTAACTTGGTGGTCTAGTGGTACGATTCTCGTTTCGAATGCGAGAAGTCCCCGGATCTAATCCTGAGGGATAAAAACTTTTATGTTTTTCTAAATCAAACTTTTGCGAAAAATAGTTCAACTTGATCTTTTCTGTCTAAAAACTTTCAATGGTCTATTTATGGACATTTCAAACCTTCTTTAGATTTTTCAAAATTTTTTTAAACTCATTTTTCACATGAATTTTGGAAAAAACGGGTCGAGTAATTTTTTGGGTCGGGTCGTGTAGAGGCTGTAGAGTGTAGGCCTACTCCTGTGAAGGTCCCGTAACCCAAATTTTTTCGGGTCGTAAACATGCCGCTGGGTGAAAATTTTTAGCTTTAGTTACACTAGTGATTTTTTACAATGTTTTGCCATTATGCCTTGAATTCAAATTCCATCATATTTTGCGACTATTTTTTAATTTTAAAAATACACATGCTTGACTTTAGTTTCTTTAGTTTTTTCTGTGTGATGTGATTAATAATATACCAGTAGTAGTAAAATGGGCGTTCTGGCGCCTCCCGCAGCCGCAGAACTCCCTCCCTCTCGCATCCACTCTGAACTATTAGAAAGTCAAACTAGGCGTTCTCCCTCCCTCCCTCACACAACCGCCTTAAATTATTTAAAAAGTAAAAGGATTAACTGTACTTACCAAAGATAGGAGATAGGATAAATGAATAAATATATACTTACTATAGAAGTAGTATGTAGTAGTAGTAATAATTCAGACACTGTCAAAAAGTTCATGAAATTTGAAAATAACTTTTTACGTGTAATTAAAAATTGACCGAAGTTTGGCATAGTTTTCTAGAATGGGTTAATGTGATTGAGACCTTGTTTTGTTTTAACATTCCATTAGAGTTTGACACAGTTTTTTAGATGGGACTAACAGGATTGTCCCTCGTTAAAAAGTTCATGAAATTTGAAAATAACTTACGTGTAATTAAAAATTGACCGAAGTTTGACATAGTTTTTTAGACTGGGTTAATGTGATTGAAACTTCAACATGAATTTCGGAAACTTAGTTAAATTAATCAAGTGTCATTTATCAAACATGACACTAACTGTGAAACAAATAAAGGACACACCAATTAAAAAAGGAGTTTACGAAATCGGAAACTTAAGTAAATGACCTACCATAAGTAAAAGTTATTAACCAAACGTGGCACTAATTTCAAAAAAATAAAGGACACACCACACCATGATTTTATCAAAATCTGTATCATCCGAACAAAATTAGGTTTCATTTAAAAAAAACTAGGTTTCATTAGAAAAAAATTAGGTTTCATTCAAAACGAAATTTGTTCGCATGACACCAAATTTCTTTTAGCTCTAACCTACAGATTTTCAACTATATAAGTCCTTCCAAAATCCGAAATTTCATCAGTTCTAAATTTGTTAAGCCTATTTAAAGTTTATTTCTTACACCAAGCATTATGCCCACCATTCATTTTTCGGATATTACAGTGTCCCCATCCCCAGAACTTATAGATTTAGCAACCCCCCCCCATCATCTCCTCAGCCAACCGAAGGAACAGAAGACGAACAGGCTGTGGCGTTTCGATTCAGACCAAATGGAAGGAAAGATTGAAGAACCCGTTTCGGTAAGTTAATATATAAACCATGTGCAAAATTTAGCAGTAATTTTTCGTTTTTACCAGTCATAACTTTTGCAAAGTTTCACTCTGCATTTATATTTCTATATGTATAATGTAAAAAAAGCTTCCATTATTTGATGGATTTGTTACAGTTTGTCATTAATAAAATTTATCCTCTAGTACTTATTTCTACAAATGGTGTCACATTTTGTATCAAAAGTTAACCTAACATTATCTATCCATTGTTATTTCAGGGTCGGTTCCTGACGTTTGGGTTGATCTGAACATTAAGAAGTTGGATTATGACTTTCACAGTGGGGTTTGTGAAGTTTTTATTCACTAAAGTTTGTTGTAAAAAATAGTATCTGCTTTAGTTTTATATTGAGGTAACCAACCATATGTACATGTACACGAGATCTCGGGCTTGGGACGGCTTGTCCCGAAGTTTTTAAAATTTAGGGGGCTTATCCTGAGGTTTTGGGGGCTTGAACTGACAAAAAAATTTCCAGTAGTTACTAAAAAATGAGACTTTTTGAAAAAATTGATGTTTTTACCCCCTTTGTTTGCTATTTGCTCATTTTTGAAGCATTTTACAGCAATCTGGTGATAATTTTAAATTCTGTGGCGTCTTATTTTCAGCAGCAAAAAGGGGGGCTTGTCCCGACGGGTCAACTCTGCGGGGGGGGGCTGTCCCTGAATCTCAAATCTGATGAGCCCAGACCTCCATGCACATCTGTGGCGGTATCTGTAAATACGGTCTTTAACTCCGATTACCTCCAGAGAACCTATACTCGTATAGAAATGGCAATTCTGGTTACCTACACCGTTACTGGAAAGGATTTCAACAAAATTGATTGACAACTGTCAAATTACAGCCAATCAGATTTGACTGATAAGAATTCAGTCAAACGTAAATGTTTTGAGGTGGTATCAGAACAGAATTATCTCATCTTCCCCGTCTTAATGATGTGTTAGATAAAAGAAAAAAAGATAACCCTATCTTAAAAAAAAGAAAAAAATTGGAGATCCAGGAATCGAGCCCGGGCTGCTCGCGGTGACGACAAGAATGTTAACCACTGCACCACAGTTTCCAAAACTTGTAGGCCCTATATCATTTATGAGGGACGTAATCTCATTCTCATTCTACATTCCCCACTAACTTCTGTAGTCAAATTTATGCCAGTAAAACTAACAATTATCAATTTATCTTTTGTTTGCCTATAATTTTGATTTTGTCTGTTACATTTCCGACTTTTCAGATACTAACCATCGCAATGAAATTTAATCAGCGCTGGTTCGATCACAGACTTGATCACAAACATGGTACGATCGAATTGGTTTCCCCGAAGTACATTGACCAGCTATGGAAGCCGGATACCGTCATTGCCGACGGAGAGGTTCAGTCTCAGAGTGGATTGGACGGAACGGTCACATCCGTCAAAATCGAAGGATCATCCGGAAAAATTATTTACAGTCAAGGGTAACCTGCCTTTTTTGGTTCTTACGTTTCCTTCATAAAAATAATTCGCAGATTTTCAATAAAGCAAAGTGCTTATACTTTTCACAATTACAAAAAAGGTGGCGGCTTTTTTGGCAATAGAAATAGCCTGCTTTTGCAGTGGGTCAGTTAATAAGCATCGTCTAAACGGAATGGTTTACGGTGGTATTTTCACAAAAGGCAGTACCTTCAAAAATAGAAAATTCAAAGAATCATAAATACAGAAAGTTTCAATCTGCGAATATGTAGTTTTATTGTTCCTTCTAGAGAAGGAACCTTTGTTATCGGTTTTTGCTCCGATAACAGAAATACGTAATTTGTGCAGCAGGCTGGCCTATGGTTTGTGTGTAATCCTAGCCCCCAAACGACCTGCTCTATTTTTCCCACATGGGGGGTGCAGATTCAACCTAAACTAAACATACACCTGAAAATTATTAAAAAAGGTCGTAACTGATGATTTGAAGAACCTGAAAATAAACGAAAACAATTTAATTACGTCTGACATACTTTCTTCTCCAAAATTAAAGTTTTTACTCATTTCTTACTTCTGTCTGTGTGAACCCCCCCTGTTCGAGATTTCGCATTATTCACAAATTGACAATTGACAATCTTAGCGTCCAATGCGAGTCCATATGCAAATGAGAATTGGATTTCAACCAATAGCAACCCAGACAGGGGCGGGCACATAAATTTGGCCGCATTATGATTGGCTACTACGCAGACAGGAAGCACTAATATGCAAATTAGCATTCGTCTGGCCGGACAGTTCAGTTTGTAACAAATCGTGCAGTGTGCAAGTGCAGGCTGCCGGCAGCAGTCGGTTGCAGTCGGCGCTCGGCAAGCCGCCATCAACATCACCAGGCCGCCCGTATGGAACATGGAAGTGCCAGCTGGAGCTGGCGGTTGACGGACCGAAAACAAGCTGGCCTTGGAAGAATTGACAGTTGACAGCGGTCAGACCAGCAATCAGGCTGCACCATATTTAGTATCCCAAATGCCCTTTTTAGGGCAAGAGATTAAAACACAGCGCAGATAGATAGATAGATATATCAGCCCGCCGTTAGTTTACTCACATCTTGGGCAGTTTTTAGATGTTCTCTGGAAAGCTATAGCTCAGCGTTTAGAATTTCGAAATTCGAATCACAGGAGGTGTCTTGCATTGTAGAACTATATCTTATGTATTACTATTATTTACTATTCTGATGCATTGTATTGGTGATGTGTGTATGGTGGGGTTTAGCAAACTTCGGTGCTTAGCCATATGCTAGCAAAAGTACAAAATTTGTTTAATCCGGAGGTTATGGAATGTCATTTCTACCTCCGGACCAAACTTTTACACCTTGTCTTCACCATATTACTGCAGCGGACTTGAATCAACCTAAGAATTTTAAACCTGAGCTAAGTAAAATCAGCCCGCCGTTAGTTTACTCACATCTTTGGCAATTTTTGTGTTTTTCTGGAAAGCTATAGCTCAGCGTTTAGAAATTCAAATCACAAGAGGTTTGCGTTAAGTAGAACTATATCTTACCTGAATGTTTGCCATTCATTGAAACTTCATCTTGTAACTTGTTTTCAGTATACGCGGCTAAAGAAAGCTTTTTTCCAAATGTAGTAGGAGTTTTATTTCCAAAGGTAGTAGGAGTTTTATAAAAATGTTGCGCCATTGCTCTGTTTCTTTTCTCTGCTTGTTAGGCTGAAGGTTGATAAGGTTTTTTGACACGTCTAAAATCCCCAAGTATGTCCCCCAGTTTTTTAATAACTAGTCAATTTACTGAGAAAATAGCATAAAAACAAAAGCACCGAAAATTTAGAGTATTTCCTCGTAATAAAGCTCTCTAACAATGTCCACAGATGAAAAGTTGAAAAACTTAAGAGCGATGCAAGGGGATTTTGACCATTAAATTACTGTGTCAGAAATTCGTGATCAAGCGTCATTCGTAGCTTGAACTCTGTGGGCGCACAATTTACATAGGAGTGACAAAAACTTCGAAAAAGCAACTACCACCTTAGATAAAAGCAGCTCGCCGTTAGTTTTAATTTCTACGCACATCGTTGGCAATTTTAACAACAAATTAAACTGGAGACTATCCTCACTAGTTGCCGTGGAGAACCGTTGCGCCACGGCGGTTTGTTTGCAACGTCTAATCTTGGTATATATGTTTAACATCATTTGATTGGTTAGAAGCTGAAGATCCACCCGTGGGTGCATCGAGACCAGCGGGCCGCCTCCGGACCGAGCTCTTACATTTTGTCTTCATTATATATATTACTGCAGCGCACGCCGTTGAATTAAGTTGATCAGTGGGCGTCTCCCGGACAAAGACCAACGAGCGAGCCAACAGACAACACACAAACCTAAACTCAAACCAACAGCGAGACAACTAAGACTCCAATCAAAAACACAACACAACATCACCAACAGCAACTTAGACTGCAGGCAACACAAACCTAGACTCAAAGCAACAGCGAGAGCGAGCCATTAACTAAGTTCCTAATTCCTATTCTCAAACCTCAAAACAAGAGCACCTTAAACTACAGGCAACACAAACCTAGACTCAAAGCAACAGCTAGACAACAGGCAAAACACAAACGTGGACTCAAAGCAACAGCGCGCCAACTAAGACGCCATTCTCAAAGCTACTCAAAGCAAAACACACCTAGACTCAAAGCAACAGCGAGAGAACAGACAACACACAAATCTAAACTAAAACCAACAGCGAGCCAACTAAGATCCTGTTCTCAAATCTCTAACCAACAGCACCTTCAACTACAGGCAACACGAACCTAGACTCAAAGACACAGCAACACAAACCTAGACTAAAAGCAGCACTAATCTAGACTGAAAGCAACAGCGAGACTGCAGGCAACACACAAACCTAAAATCAAACGAACAGCGAGCTAACTAAGATCCTATTCTCAATTCTCAAACCAACAGCACCTTCAACTGCAGGTTACACAAATCAGACACCTAGTCTAAAAGCAACAGCGAGACAACAGGCAACACAAAAACCTAAACTCAGTCAACAAAGATCCAAATAAGAACTTTTTCTTAAATCACAAAATACCATCACCTTAAACTACAGGCAACACAAGCCTAGACTCAAAGCAACAGCGAGCCAACTACATAGGTAAGATCCCATTCTCAAAGCTACTCAAAGCAACTCAAACCTACACCCAAAGCAACAGCCAGCCAACAGACAACACACAAACCTACACTCAAACCAACAGCGAGCCAAGCCAACTAAGACCCCATTCGAATGCACAAAACAACATCACCAACAGCAGGCAATACACAAACCGAAAATCAAACGAACGGCGAGCTAACTGAGATCGTGATTTCTCAATTCTTGAACCAACAGCACCTTAAACTAAGGCAACACAAACCTAGACTCAAAGCAACAGAGACAACAGGCAAACACAAACGGGAAAGAACAGGGCCAAAAAAATTTCCCAACAAAAACAGCACCAAACAACCCTGCCAGCCTGCCACTGCCTGAGTAACCTGTCTCGATTTCTGGGCCCCATTTATCAAGCAAAATGCACGTCGTTGAAATTGTGAACATTAAATCTAGTCTAATAATTCACTGTTATGTTCGTGCTAAAAATGTTTAGATCATGATCCAAGATTTTAAACCACAAAAAATTTTCAACTGCGAAGATTAGGCATGCTTTGATAAATAATAAATAGGGCCCTAGTAATCCCCATCCTTTCGAACTACTGCAATTGAAATTCTGTAGTGTCTCAATTTCGGAACTTTCAAAATAAACCGGTGTCACTATTTAGTCAGGCCAATTTAGCTAAAATACGGAACAGTCACTAAATCTGACATTATGTAGGTTCTCAGCTGCAGAGTCCTGAAAATTATGAACATCTCTTGGGAGGAACCATGCCCCTTTTAG